>JANJGN010001279.1:0-164527 GCA_026770705.1 Isurus oxyrinchus | reverse complement strand
CCCCCACACCTCTACCCCTACCCCGTCACCCCCACACCCCCCAACCCTCTTCTACCCCTCCCCCATCACCCCCACACCCCAAACACTCTACTACTCCTCCCCCGTCACCCCCAACTGTCTTCTACCACTCCCCCGTCACCCCCACAACACCCAACCCTCTTCTCCCCTACCCCTGTCACCCCCACCCCTCTTCTACTGCCCTTTGTCACCCCCCCACACCCCCAAACCACTTTTACCCACCGTCACCCCCACACCATCAACCCCCTTTTACCCCCCGTCACCTCCACACCCCCAACCCCCTTTTACCCCCCGTTACCCCCACACCCCCAACCTTATTTTACCCCCACACCCCCAACCCACTTTTACCCCCTCCCTGTCACCCCCACACCCCCAATGCTCTTCTACCCCTCCCCCGTCACCCCCACACCCCGAACCCTCTTCTACCCCCTGTCATCCCCACACCCCCAACTCTCTTCTACCCCTCCCTCGTCACCCCCACACCCCCAACGCTCTTCTACCCCTCCCCCGTCACCCCCACACCCCCCAATGCTCTTCCACCCCCTGTCACCCCCACACCCCAACCCTCTTCTACCCCCTGTCACCCCAACACCCCAACCCTCTCTACCCACGTCACCCCCACACCCCCAACCCTCTTTTACCCCTCCCCATCATCCCCACACCCCAACCCTGTTCTACCCACCGTCACCCCCCACACCCCCAACCCTCTTCTACCCCTCCCCCATCGTCTCCAACACTCTTCTACCCCTCCCCCCATCACCCCCACACTCCCAACACTCTTCTACCCCTCCCCGTCACTCCCACACTCCCAACTCTCTTCTACCCCTCCCCCGTCACCCACACACCCCCAACTCTCTTCTACCCCTCCCCCATCACCCTCACACCCCCAACTCTGTTCTACTCCTCCCCCGTCACCCCCACACCGCAACCCTCTTCTACCCCCGTCACCCCCTCCCCTCTTCTACCCCTCCCCATCACCCCCAACCCTCGTCTACCCCTCCCCCGTCACCCCCACACGCCCAACGCTCTTCTACCCCTCCCCCATCACCCCCACATTCCCAACGCTCTTCTACCCCTCCCCTGTCACCCCCACACCACCCAACCCTCTTCTACCCCTCCCCCATCACCCCCACACCACCCAACCCTCTTCTACCCCTCCCTCATCACCCCAACACCCCCAACCCTCTTCTACCCCTCCCTCGTCACCCCCACACCACCCAACCCTCTTCTACCCCTCCCTCGTCAACCCAACACCACCCAACCCTCTTCTACCCATCCCTTGTCACCCCCACCCCTCTTCTACCCCTCCCCCATCACCCCCAACCCTCTTCTACCCCTCCCTCATCACCCCCCACCCCCAATCCTCTTCTACCCCTCCCCCGTCACCACCCAACCCTCTTCTACCCCTCCCTCATCACCCCCACACCACCCAACCCTCTTCTACCCCTCCCTCATCACCCCCACCCCTCTTCTACCCCTCCCCGTCACCCCCAACCCTCTTCTACTCCCCCCTCGTCACCCCCACACCCCCACCCTTCTTCTACCCCTCCCAGTCACCCCCACACCTCAACCCTCTTCTACCCCTCCCCCGTCACCCCCACACCCCAACCCTCTTCTACCCCTCCCCCGTCACCCCCACACCACCCAACCCTCTTCTACCCCTCCCCCGTCACCCCCACACCACCCAACCCTCTTCTACCCCTCCCCCGTCACCCCCCACAACACCCAACCCTCTTCTACCCCTCCCTCTTCACCCCCAACCCTCTTCTACCCCCCCCCCCCCCCCCCCACCCGATCACCCCCCACCCCCCCACCCCTCTTCTACCCCTCCTCCTGGCATGTGGGCAATGACTCAGCTTCTGGACACATAGTGATCACCTCTCTGCCCTCGGTTCTCGGAGACAGAGCTCTCACATTAACACGCCGATCTGGAACTCTCTCCCAGTGGCAAACAATCCAGCCTCCTGTACATAATCGTAAAGAGCTCAGCCAGCTCAGGCCTCAGTCTGCTCCATTCTAGCGATCAGAGCCCCAGCCTGTTCAAACATTCCTGATAGTTCGAGGCTCTCAGTCTTGTATCATCTTTGTAAGTGTGTTTGCACTTTCTCCAATGTCTCAACAGGCTTTTAATAATATGGAGACCAGAACTGAGCACTGAGAACTGAGCAAGTGTGGTCTAACTGAGGGATATAGAGACCAGAACTGTGCACAGTGCTCCCAGTGTGGTCTAACTGAGGGATATAGAGACCGGAACTGTGCACAGTGCTCCCAGTGTGGTCTAACTGAGGGATATAGAGACCGGAACTGTGCACAGTGCTCCAAGTGTGGTCTAACCGAGGGATATGGAGAACAGAACTGTGCACAGTGCTCCCAGTGTGGTCTAACCGAGGGATATGGAGACTGGAACTGTGCACAGTGCTCCAAGTGTGGTCTAACTGAGGGATATGGAGACCAGAACTGTGCACAGTGCTCCATTTGTGGTCTTACTGAGGGATATGGAGACCTGAACCGTGCACAGCTCTCCAAGTGTGGTCTAACCGGGGGATATGTAGACCGGGAACATGCACAGTGCTCCAAGTGTGGTCTAACCGAGGGATATGGGGTCCAGAACAGTGCACGGTGCTCCAAGTGTGGTCTAACTGAGGGATATGGAGACCGGAACTGTGCACAGTGCTCCACGTGTGGTCTAACTGAGGGATATGGAGAACAGAACTGTGCACAGTGCTCCAAGTGTGGTCTAACTGAGGGATATGGAGACCGGAACTGTGCACAGTGCTCCAAGTGTGGTCTAACTGAGGGATATGGAGAACAGAACTGTGCACAGTGCTCCGAGTATGGTCTATCCAAGGGATATGGAGACCGGAACTGTGCACAGTGCTCCAAGTGTGGTCTAACCGAGGGTTATGGAGAACAGAACTGTGCACAGTGCTCCAGGTGTAGTCTAACCGAGGGATATAGTGACCGGAACTGTGCACAGTGCTCCAAGTGTGGTCTAACCGAGGGTTATGGAGAACAGAACTGTGCACAGTGCTCCAGGTGTGGTCTAACCGAGGGATATAGTGACCGGAACTGTGCACAGTGCTCCAGGTGTAGTCTAACCGAGGGATATAGTGACCGGAACTGTGCACAGTGCTCCAAGTGTGGTCTAACCGAGGGATATAGAGACTGGAACTGTGCACAGTGCTCCAGGTGTTGTCTAACTGAGGGATATAGAGAACAGAACTGTGCACAGTGCTCCAAGTGTGGTCTAACTGAGGGATATGGAGACCGGAACCATGCACAGTGCTCCAGGTGTAGTCTAACCGAGGGATATAGTGACTGGAACTGTGCACAGTGCTCCAAGTGTGGTCTAACTAAGGGATATAGAGACTGGAACTGTGCACAGTGCTCCAGGTGTTGTCTAACTGAGGGATATAGAGAACAGAACTGTGCACAGTGCTCCAAGTGTGGTCTAACTGAGGGATATGGAGACCGGAACCATGCACAGTGCTCCAAGTGTGGTCTAACTGAGGGATATAGAGACCGGAACCGTGTACTGCTCTCCAAGTGTGGTCTAACTGAGGGATATAGAGACTGGAACTGTGCACAGTGCTCCAAGTGTGGTCTAACCGAGGGATATAGAGACCGGAACTGTGCACAGTGCTCCCAGTGTGGTCTAACTGAGGGATATAGAGACTGGAACTGTGCACAGTGCTCCCAGTGTGGTCTAACTGAGGGATATAGAGACTGGAACTGTGCACAGTGCTCCAAGTGTGGTCTAACCGAGGGATATAGAAACTGGAACTATGCACAGTGCTCCATGTGTGGTCTAACCGGGGGATATGGAGACTGGAACTGTGCACAGTGCTCCATGTGTGGTCTAACCGGGGGATATGGAGACTGGAACTGTGCACAGTGCTCCAAGTGTGGTCTAACTGAGGGATATGGAGACTGGAACTGTGCACAGTGCTCCAAGTGTGGTCTAACCGAGGGTTATAGAGACTGGAACTGTGCACAGTGCTCCATGTGTGGTCTAACCGGGGGATATGGAGACTGGAACTGTGCACAGTGCTCCATGTGTGGTCTAACCGGGAATATGGAGACTGGAACTGTGCACAGTGCTCCATGTGTGGTCTAACCGGGGGATATGGAGACTGGAACTGTGCACAGTGCTCCAAGTGTGGTCTAACTGAGGGATATGGAGACTGGAACTGTGCACAGTGCTCCGAGTGTGGTCTAACCGGGGGATATGGAGACTGGAACTGTGCACAGTGCTCCCAGTGTGGTCTAACCGGGGGATATAGAGACTGGAACTGTGCACAGTGCTCTATGTGTGGTCTAACCGGGGGATATGGAGACTGGAACTGTGCACAGTGCTCCATGTGTGGTCTAACCGGGAATATGGAGACTGGAACTGTGCACAGTGCTCCGAGTGTGGTCTAACCGGGGGATATGGAGACTGGAACTGTGCACAGTGCTCTGAGTGTGGTCTAACTGAGGGATATAGAGACTGGAACTGTGCACAGTGCTCCCAGTGTGGTCTAACTGGGAATATGGAGACTGGAACTGTGCACAGTGCTCCATGTGTGGTCTAACTGGGAATATGGAGACTGGAACTGTGCACAGTGCTCCATGTGTGGTCTAACCGGGGGATATGGAGACTGGAATTGTGCACAGTGCTCCCAGTGTGGTCTAACTGGGAATATGGAGACTGGAACTGTGCACGGTGCTCCATGTGTGGTCTAACAGGGGGATATAGAGACTGGAACTGTGCACAGTGCTCCATGTGTGGTCTAACCGGGGAATATAGAGACTGGAACTGTGCACGGTGCTCCCAGTGTGGTCTAACTGGGAATATAGAGACTGGAACTGTGCACATTGCTCCCAGTGTGGTCTAACCAAGGGATATGGAGACCGGAACTGTGCACAGTGCTCCCAGTGTGGTCTAACCAAGGGATATGGAGACTGGAACTGTGCACAGTGCTCCCAGTGTGGTCTAACTGAGGGATATGGAGACTGGAACTGTGCACAGTGCTCCCAGTGTGTTCTAACTGGGGGATATGGAGAACAGAACTGTGCACAGTGCTCCCAGTGTGGTCTAACCGAGGGATATGGAGACTGGAACTGTGCACAGTGCTCCCAGTGTGGTCTAACTGAGGGATATGGAGACTGGAACTGTGCACAGTGCTCCCAGTGTGTTCTAACTGGGGGATATGGAGAACAGAACTGTGCACAGTGCTCCCAGTGTGGTCTAACTGAGGGATATGGAGACTGGAACTGTGCACAGTGCTCCAAGTGTGGTCTAACTGAGGGATATGGAGACCGGAACTGTGCACAGTGCTCCCAGTGTGGTCTAACCGAGGGATATGGAGACCGGAACTGTGCACAGTGCTCCCAGTGTGGTCTAACCGAGGGATATGGAGACTGGAACTGTGCACAGTGCTCCCAGTGTGTTCTAACTGAGGGATATGGAGAACAGAACTGTGCACAGTGCTCCCAGTGTGGTCTAACCGAGGGATATGGAGACTGGAACTGTGCACAGTGCTCCCAGTGTGGTCTAACTGAGGGATATGGAGACTGGAACTGTGCACAGTGCTCCAAGTGTGGTCTAACCGGGGGATATGGAGACCGGAACCGTGCACAGTGCTCCCAGTGTGGTCTAACTGAGGGATATGGAGAACAGAACTGTGCACAGTGCTCCCAGTGTGGTCTAACTGAGGGATATAGAGACCGGAACTGTGCACAGTGCTCCCAGTGTGGTCTAACCGGGGGATATAGAGACCGGAACTGTGCACAGTGCTCCCAGTGTGGTCTAACCGAGGGATATAGAGACCGGAACTGTGCACAGTGCTCCCAGTGTGGTCTAACTGAGGGATATAGAGACCGGAACTGTGCACAGTGCTCCCAGTGTGGTCTAACTGAGGGATATAGAGACCGGAACTGTGCACAGTGCTCCAAGTGTGGTCTAACCGAGGGATATGGAGACCAGAACTGTGCACGGTGCTGATCTTCCCCTCTGGTTGTTTTGCCTATCCTCATCAATCTGTGCCCCTGTGTTCCTGACCCTCTTGTCACTGGAAACAGTTGCTTCTTATTTACTCCAGTGAAGCCCCTCCTGATTTGGAACGTCTTGATTCAGCCTCCCTTGTACCTTCTCTACTGGAAGGAGAATAACGCCTGCTTCTCCTGTCTCCCCACATGGACTGACCTCCCTCATCCCGGCTCCCATTGTGGGAATGCTGCTGTGCAGCCTCTCTGTGGTCACTGTAGCCCAGTGCAGCCTGAACTCACACCAGCGTTTTGATGGCAGTTGGGGTGTAGGTGTCGCCTGAAATCTGTTGAATCCGAGTCACCAGCTTCTCGTCCCGCTTATACCTCTCATATTCCTCAAAATTAAATTCCTTCTTCACAATGTCGGAGAACTGCATGACAGCAAACTGCTGAGCAGGGTATCCGGAGGGCGCAGAGCCGATGGAGAGAGAAAAGAGCCTGTAAGTCAGCAGCAACGGGAACGTTTTCCTCTGAGCTCCCAACAGGATTCCCACTGTCAACACCCAGCCCTGGAAATCCCAATCACAGCCCCGTGCTCACTCACTTCCCCGACTCTCAATCCAACACTACCTCCAGTAACCTTCCCAAATCCCACCACGGGGCCCTCCCTATCTCTGTAACCTCCTCCAGCCCCCACACCCCTCCCTATCTCTGTAACCTCCTCCAGCACCTTCAACTCTCCCTATCTCTGTAACATCCTCCAGCCCCTACAACCCTCCCTATCTCTGTAACCTCCTCCTGCCCCTACAACACTCCCTATCTCTGTAACCTCCTGCAGCCCCTACAACCCTCCCTATCGCTGTAACCTCCTCCAGCCCCTTCAACCCTCCCTATCTCAGTAACCTCCTCCAGCCCCTACACACCTCCCTATCTCTGTAACCTCCTCCAGCCCCTAAAACACTCCCTATCTCTGTAACCTCCTCCAGCCCCTACAACCCTCCCTATCTCTGTACCCTCCTCCAGCCCCTACACCCCTCCCTATCTCTGCAACTTCCTCCAGCCCCTACAACCCTCCCTATCTCTGTAACCCCCATCTAGCCCCTACACCCCTCCCTATCTCTGTAACCTCCTCCAGCCCCTACAACCTCCCTATCTCTGTAACCTCCTCCAGCCCCTACAACCCTCCCTATCTCTGTAACCTCCTCCAGCACCTACAACACTCCCTATCCCTGTAATCTCCTCCAGCCTCTGCACCCCTCCCTATCTCTGTAACCTCCTCCAGCCACTACACCCCTCCCTTTCTCTGTAACCTCCTCCAGCCCCTACAACCCTCCCCATCACTGTAACCTCCTCCAGCCCCTTCAACCCTCCCTATCTTTGTAACCTTCTCCAGTCCCTAAAACCCTCCGTATCTCTGTAACCTCCTCCAGCCCCTACACGCTCCCTATCTCTGTAACCTCCTCCAGCCCCTACAACATTCCCTATCTCTGTAACCTCCTCCAGCCCCGACAACCTTCCCTATCTCTGTAACATCCTCCAGCCCCTACAACCCTCACTATCTCTGTAACATCCTCCAGTCCCTACAAACCTCCCTATCTCTGTAACCTCCTCCTGCCCCACACCCCTCCCTAACTCTGTAACCTCCTCCAGGCCCTACAACTCTCCCTATCTCTGTAACCTCCTCCAGCCCCTTCAACTCTCCCTATCTCTGTAACATCCTCCAGCCCCTTGAACCCTCCCTATCTCTGTAACATCCTCCAGCCCCTACACCCCTCCCTATCTCTGTAACCTCCTCCAGCCCCTACAACCCTCACTATCTCTGTAACCTCCTCCAGCCCCTAAAACCCTCCCTATCTCTGTAACCTCCTCCAGCCCCTACACGCTCCCTATCTCTGTAACCTCCTCCAGCCCCTACAACCCTCCCTATCTCTGTAACATCCTCCAGCCCCTACAACCCTCCCTATCTCTGTAACATCCTCCAGCCCCTACAACCCTCCCTATATCTGTAACCTCCCCCAGCCCCTACAATCCTCCCTATCTCTCTAACCTCCTGCAGCCCGTACACCCCTCCCTATCTCTGTAACATCCTCCAGCCCCTACACCCCTCCCTGTCTCTGTAACCTCCTCCAGCCCCTACAACCCTCCCTATATCTGCAACCTCCTCCAGCCCCTACAACACTCCCTATCTCTATAACCTCCTCCAGCCCCTACAACCCTCCCTATCTCTGTAACCTCCTCCAGCCCCTACAACCCTCCCGATCTCTGTAACCTCCTCCAGCCCCTACAACCCTACTATCTCTGTAACCTCCTCCAGCCCCTACACCCCTCCCTATCTCTGTAACCTCCTCCAGCCTCTACAACCCTCCCTATCTCTGTAACCTCCTCCAGCCCCTACAACCCTCCCTATCTCTGTAACCTCCTCCAGCCCCTACACCCCTCCCTATCTCTGTAACCTCCTCCAGCCCCTACACCCCTCCCTATCTCTGTAACCTCCTCCAGCCCCTACACCCCTCCCTATCTCTGTAACCTCCTCCAGCCCGTACAACCCTACTATCTCTCTAACCTCCTCCAGCCCCTAGACCCCTCCCTATCTCTGTAACCTCCTCCAGCCCCTACAACCCTCCCTATCTCTGTAATCTCCTCCAGCCCCTACAACCCTTCCTATCTCTGTAACCTCCTCCAGACCCTACACCCTCCCTATCTCTGTACCCTCCTCCAGCCCCTATACCCTCCCTTTCTCTGTAACATCCTCCAGACCCTACAACCCTCCCTATCTCTGTAACTAACTCCAGCCCCTACACCCCTCCCTATCTCTGTAACCTCCTCCAGCCCCTTCACCCCTCCCTATCTCTGTAACCTCCTCCAGCCCCTACACCCCTCCCTATCTCTGTAACCTCCTCCAGTCACTACACCCCTCCCTATCTCTGTAACCTCCTCCCTGTCTCTGTAACCTCCTCCAGCCCCTACACACTTCCCGATCTCTGTAACATCCTCCAGTCCCTACAACCCTCCCTATCTCTGTAACATCCTCCAGGCCCTACAACCCTCCTTATCTCTGTACCCTCCTCCAGCCACTACACACTTCCCTCCCTATCTCTGTAACATCCTCCAGCCCCTACAACCCTCCCTATATCTGCAACCTCCTCCAGCCCCTACAACCCTACTATCTCTGTAACCTCCTCCAGCCCCTACACCCCTCCCTATCTCTGTAACCTCCTCCAGCCTCTACAACCCTCCCTATGTCTGTACCCTCCTCCAGCCCCTACAACCCTACTATCTCTGTAACCTCCTCCAGCCCCTACACCCCTCACTATCTCTGTAACATCCTCCAGGCCCTACAAACCTCCCTATCTCTGTAACCTCCTCCTGCCCCACACCCCTCCCTAACTCTGTAACCTCATCCAGGCCCTACAACTCTCCCTATCTCTGTAACCTCCTCCAGCCCCTTCAACTCTCCCTATCTCTGTAACATCTTCCAGCCCCTTCAACCCTCCCTATCTCTGTAACATCCTCCAGCCCCTACACCCCTCCCTATCTCTGTAACCACCTCCAGCCCCTACAACCCTCCCTATCTCTGTAACCTCCTCCAGCCCCTAAAACCCTCCCTGTCTCTGTAACCTCCTCCAGCCCCTACACGCTCCCTATCTCTGTAACCTCCTCCAGCCCCTACAACCTTCCCTATCTCTGTAACATCCTCCAGCCCCTACAACCCTCCCTATCTCTGTAACATCCTCCAGTCCCTACAAACCTCCCTATCTCTGTAACCTCCTCCTGCCCCACACCCCTCCCTAACTCTGTAACCTCCTCCAGGCCCTACAACTCTCCCTATCTCTGTAACCTCCTCCAGCCCCTTCAACTCTCCCTATCTCTGTAACATCCTCCAGCCCCTTCAACCCTCCCTGTCTCTGTAACCTCCTCCAGCCCCTACAACCCTCCCTATCTCTGTAACCTCCTCCAGCCCCTACAACCCTCCCTATCTCTGTAACCTCCTCCAGCCCCTACACCCCTCCCTATCTCTGTAACCTCCTCCAGCCCCTACACCCCTCCCTATCTCTGTAACCTCCTCCAGCCCCTACAACCCTCCCTATCTCTGTAACCTCCTCCAGCCCCTAGAACCCTCCCTATCTCTGTAATCTCCTCCAGCCCCTACAACCCTCCCTATCTCTGTAACCTCCTCCAGCCCCTACAACACTTCCTATCTCTGTAACCTCCTCCAGACCCTACACCCTCCCTATCTCTGTACCCTCCTCCAGCCCCTATACCCTCCCTTTCTCTGTAACATCCTCCAGACCCTACACCCCTCCCTATCTCTGTAACCTCCTCCAGTCACTACACCCCTCCCTATCTCTGTAACCTCCTCCCTGTCTCTGTAACCTCCTCCAGCCCCTACACGCTTCCCGATCTCTGTAACATCCTCCAGTCCCTACAACCCTCCCTATCTCTGTAACATCCTCCAGGCCCTACAACCCTCCTTATCTCTGTACCCTCCTCCAGCCACTACACACTTCCCTCCCTATCTCTGTAACATCCTCCAGCCCCTACAACCCTCCCTATATCTGCAACCTCCTCCAGCCCCTACAACCCTACTATCTCTGTAACCTCCTCCAGCCCCTACACCCCTCCCTATCTCTGTAACCTCCTCCAGCCTCTACAACCCTCCCTATCTCTGTACCCTCCTCCAGCCCCTACAACCCTACTATCTCTGTAACCTCCTCCAGCCCCTACACCCCTCACTATCTCTGTAACATCCTCCAGGCCCTACAAACCTCCCTATCTCTGTAACCTCCTCCTGCCCCACACCCCTCCCTAACTCTGTAACCTCATCCAGGCCCTACAACTCTCCCTATCTCTGTAACCTCCTCCAGCCCCTTCAACTCTCCCTATCTCTGTAACCCCCTCCAGCCCCTACAACCCTCCCTATCTCTATAACCTCCTCCAGCCCCTACAACCCTCCCTATCTCTGTAACCTCCTCCAGCCCCTACAACCCTCCCTATCTCTGTAACCTCCTCCAGCCCCTACAACCCTACTATCTCTGTAACCTCCTCCAGCCCCTACACCCCTCCCTATCTCTGTAACCTCCTCCAGCCTCTACAACCCTCCCTATCTCTGTAACCTCCTCCAGCCCCTACAACCCTCCCTATCTCTGTAACCTCCTCCAGCCCCTACACCCCTCCCTATCTCTGTAACCTCCTCCAGCCCCTACACCCCTCCCTATCTCTGTAACCTCCTCCAGCCCCTACACCCCTCCCTATCTCTGTAACCTCCTCCAGCCCGTACAACCCTACTATCTCTGTAACCTCCTCCAGCCCCTAGACCCCTCCCTATCTCTGTAACCTCCTCCAGCCCCTACAACCCTCCCTATCTCTGTAATCTCCTCCAGCCCCTACAACCCTTCCTATCTCTGTAACCTCCTCCAGACCCTACACCCTCCCTATCTCTGTACCCTCCTCCAGCCCCTATACCCTCCCTTTCTCTGTAACATCCTCCAGACCCTACAACCCTCCCTATCTCTGTAACTAACTCCAGCCCCTACACCCCTCCCTATCTCTGTAACCTCCTCCAGCCCCTTCACCCCTCCCTATCTCTGTAACCTCCTCCAGCCCCTACACCCCTCCCTATCTCTGTAACCTCCTCCAGTCACTACACCCCTCCCTATCTCTGTAACCTCCTCCCTGTCTCTGTAACCTCCTCCAGCCCCTACACACTTCCCGATCTCTGTAACATCCTCCAGTCCCTACAACCCTCCCTATCTCTGTAACATCCTCCAGGCCCTACAACCCTCCTTATCTCTGTACCCTCCTCCAGCCACTACACACTTCCCTCCCTATCTCTGTAACATCCTCCAGCCCCTACAACCCTCCCTATATCTGCAACCTCCTCCAGCCCCTACAACCCTACTATCTCTGTAACCTCCTCCAGCCCCTACACCCCTCCCTATCTCTGTAACCTCCTCCAGCCTCTACAACCCTCCCTATCTCTGTACCCTCCTCCAGCCCCTACAACCCTACTATCTCTGTAACCTCCTCCAGCCCCTACACCCCTCACTATCTCTGTAACATCCTCCAGGCCCTACAAAACTCCCTATCTCTGTAACCTCCTCCTGCCCCACACCCCTCCCTAACTCTGTAACCTCATCCAGGCCCTACAACTCTCCCTATCTCTGTAACCTCCTCCAGCCCCTTCAACTCTCCCTATCTCTGTAACATCTTCCAGCCCCTTCAACCCTCCCTATCTCTGTAACATCCTCCAGCCCCTACACCCCTCCCTATCTCTGTAACCACCTCCAGCCCCTACAACCCTCCCTATCTCTGTAACCTCCTCCAGCCCCTAAAACCCTCCCTGTCTCTGTAACCTCCTCCAGCCCCTACACGCTCCCTATCTCTGTAACCTCCTCCAGCCCCTACAACCTTCCCTATCTCTGTAACATCCTCCAGCCCCTACAACCCTCCCTATCTCTGTAACATCCTCCAGTCCCTACAAACCTCCCTATCTCTGTAACCTCCTCCTGCCCCACACCCCTCCCTAACTCTGTAACCTCCTCCAGGCCCTACAACTCTCCCTATCTCTGTAACCTCCTCCAGCCCCTTCAACTCTCCCTATCTCTGTAACATCCTCCAGCCCCTTGAACCCTCCCTATCTCTGTAACATCCTCCAGCCCCTACACCCCTCCCTATCTCTGTAACCTCCTCCAGCCCCTACAACCCTCACTATCTCTGTAACCTCCTCCAGCCCCTAAAACCCTCCCTATCTCTGTAACCTCCTCCAGCCCCTACACGCTCCCTATCTCTGTAACCTCCTCCAGCCCCTACAACCCTCCCTATCTCTGTAACATCCTCCAGCCCCTACAACCCTCCCTATCTCTGTAACATCCTCCAGCCCCTACAACCCTCCCTATATCTGTAACCTCCCCCAGCCCCTACAATCCTCCCTATCTCTCTAACCTCCTGCAGCCCGTACACCCCTCCCTATCTCTGTAACATCCTCCAGCCCCTACACCCCTCCCTGTCTCTGTAACCTCCTCCAGCCCCTACAACCCTCCCTATATCTGCAACCTCCTCCAGCCCCTACAACACTCCCTATCTCTGTAACCCCCTCCAGCCCCTACAACCCTCCCTATCTCTATAACCTCCTCCAGCCCCTACAACCCTCCCTATCTCTGTAACCTCCTCCAGCCCCTACAACCCTCCCGATCTCTGTAACCTCCTCCAGCCCCTACAACCCTACTATCTCTGTAACCTCCTCCAGCCCCTACACCCCTCCCTATCTCTGTAACCTCCTCCAGCCTCTACAACCCTCCCTATCTCTGTAACCTCCTCCAGCCCCTACAACCCTCCCTATCTCTGTAACCTCCTCCAGCCCCTACACCCCTCCCTATCTCTGTAACCTCCTCCAGCCCCTACACCCCTCCCTATCTCTGTAACCTCCTCCAGCCCCTACACCCCTCCCTATCTCTGTAACCTCCTCCAGCCCGTACAACCCTACTATCTCTCTAACCTCCTCCAGCCCCTAGACCCCTCCCTATCTCTGTAACCTCCTCCAGCCCCTACAACCCTCCCTATCTCTGTAATCTCCTCCAGCCCCTACAACCCTTCCTATCTCTGTAACCTCCTCCAGACCCTACACCCTCCCTATCTCTGTACCCTCCTCCAGCCCCTATACCCTCCCTTTCTCTGTAACATCCTCCAGACCCTACAACCCTCCCTATCTCTGTAACTAACTCCAGCCCCTACACCCCTCCCTATCTCTGTAACCTCCTCCAGCCCCTTCACCCCTCCCTATCTCTGTAACCTCCTCCAGCCCCTACACCCCTCCCTATCTCTGTAACCTCCTCCAGTCACTACACCCCTCCCTATCTCTGTAACCTCCTCCCTGTCTCTGTAACCTCCTCCAGTCCCTACACACTTCCCGATCTCTGTAACATCCTCCAGTCCCTACAACCCTCCCTATCTCTGTAACATCCTCCAGGCCCTACAACCCTCCTTATCTCTGTACCCTCCTCCAGCCACTACACACTTCCCTCCCTATCTCTGTAACATCCTCCAGCCCCTACAACCCTCCCTATATCTGCAACCTCCTCCAGCCCCTACAACCCTACTATCTCTGTAACCTCCTCCAGCCCCTACACCCCTCCCTATCTCTGTAACCTCCTCCAGCCTCTACAACCCTCCCTATCTCTGTACCCTCCTCCAGCCCCTACAACCCTACTATCTCTGTAACCTCCTCCAGCCCCTACACCCCTCACTATCTCTGTAACATCCTCCAGGCCCTACAAACCTCCCTATCTCTGTAACCTCCTCCTGCCCCACACCCCTCCCTAACTCTGTAACCTCATCCAGGCCCTACAACTCTCCCTATCTCTGTAACCTCCTCCAGCCCCTTCAACTCTCCCTATCTCTGTAACATCTTCCAGCCCCTTCAACCCTCCCTATCTCTGTAACATCCTCCAGCCCCTACACCCCTCCCTATCTCTGTAACCACCTCCAGCCCCTACAACCCTCCCTATCTCTGTAACCTCCTCCAGCCCCTAAAACCCTCCCTGTCTCTGTAACCTCCTCCAGCCCCTACACGCTCCCTATCTCTGTAACCTCCTCCAGCCCCTACAACCTTCCCTATCTCTGTAACATCCTCCAGCCCCTACAACCCTCCCTATCTCTGTAACATCCTCCAGTCCCTACAAACCTCCCTATCTCTGTAACCTCCTCCTGCCCCACACCCCTCCCTAACTCTGTAACCTCCTCCAGGCCATACAACTCTCCCTATCTCTGTAACCTCCTCCAGCCCCTTCAACTCTCCCTATCTCTGTAACATCCTCCAGCCCCTTCAACCCTCCCTGTCTCTGTAACCTCCTCCAGCCCCTACAACCCTCCCTATCTCTGTAACCTCCTCCAGCCCCTACAACCCTCCCTATCTCTGTAACCTCCTCCAGCCCCTACACCCCTCCCTATCTCTGTAACCTCCTCCAGCCCCTACACCCCTCCCTATCTCTGTAACCTCCTCCAGCCCCTACAACCCTCCCTATCTCTGTAACCTCCTCCAGCCCCTAGAACCCTCCCTATCTCTGTAATCTCCTCCAGCCCCTACAACCCTCCCTATCTCTGTAACCTCCTCCAGCCCCTACAACACTTCCTATCTCTGTAACCTCCTCCAGACCCTACACCCTCCCTATCTCTGTACCCTCCTCCAGCCCCTATACCCTCCCTTTCTCTGTAACATCCTCCAGACCCTACACCCCTCCCTATCTCTGTAACCTCCTCCAGTCACTACACCCCTCCCTATCTCTGTAACCTCCTCCCTGTCTCTGTAACCTCCTCCAGCCCCTACACGCTTCCCGATCTCTGTAACATCCTCCAGTCCCTACAACCCTCCCTATCTCTGTAACATCCTCCAGGCCCTACAACCCTCCTTATCTCTGTACCCTCCTCCAGCCACTACACACTTCCCTCCCTATCTCTGTAACATCCTCCAGCCCCTACAACCCTCCCTATATCTGCAACCTCCTCCAGCCCCTACAACCCTACTATCTCTGTAACCTCCTCCAGCCCCTACACCCCTCCCTATCTCTGTAACCTCCTCCAGCCTCTCCAACCCTCCCTATCTCTGTACCCTCCTCCAGCCCCTACAACCCTACTATCTCTGTAACCTCCTCCAGCCCCTACACCCCTCACTATCTCTGTAACATCCTCCAGGCCCTACAAACCTCCCTATCTCTGTAACCTCCTCCTGCCCCACACCCCTCCCTAACTCTGTAACCTCATCCAGGCCCTACAACTCTCCCTATCTCTGTAACCTCCTCCAGCCCCTTCAACTCTCCCTATCTCTGTAACCCCCTCCAGCCCCTACAACCCTCCCTATCTCTATAACCTCCTCCAGCCCCTACAACCCTCCCTATCTCTGTAACCTCCTCCAGCCCCTACAACCCTCCCTATCTCTGTAACCTCCTCCAGCCCCTACAACCCTACTATCTCTGTAACCTCCTCCAGCCCCTACACCCCTCCCTATCTCTGTAACCTCCTCCAGCCTCTACAACCCTCCCTATCTCTGTAACCTCCTCCAGCCCCTACAACCCTCCCTATCTCTGTAACCTCCTCCAGCCCCTACACCCCTCCCTATCTCTGTAACCTCCTCCAGCCCCTACACCCCTCCCTATCTCTGTAACCTCCTCCAGCCCCTACACCCCTCCCTATCTCTGTAACCTCCTCCAGCCCGTACAACCCTACTATCTCTGTAACCTCCTCCAGCCCCTAGACCCCTCCCTATCTCTGTAACCTCCTCCAGCCCCTACAACCCTCCCTATCTCTGTAATCTCCTCCAGCCCCTACAACCCTTCCTATCTCTGTAACCTCCTCCAGACCCTACACCCTCCCTATCTCTGTACCCTCCTCCAGCCCCTATACCCTCCCTTTCTCTGTAACATCCTCCAGACCCTACAACCCTCCCTATCTCTGTAACTAACTCCAGCCCCTACACCCCTCCCTATCTCTGTAACCTCCTCCAGCCCCTTCACCCCTCCCTATCTCTGTAACCTCCTCCAGCCCCTACACCCCTCCCTATCTCTGTAACCTCCTCCAGTCACTACACCCCTCCCTATCTCTCTAACCTCCTCCCTGTCTCTGTAACCTCCTCCAGCCCCTACACACTTCCCGATCTCTGTAACATCCTCCAGTCCCTACAACCCTCCCTATCTCTGTAACATCCTCCAGGCCCTACAACCCTCCTTATCTCTGTACCCTCCTCCAGCCACTACACACTTCCCTCCCTATCTCTGTAACATCCTCCAGCCCCTACAACCCTCCCTATATCTGCAACCTCCTCCAGCCCCTACAACCCTACTATCTCTGTAACCTCCTCCAGCCCCTACACCCCTCCCTATCTCTGTAACCTCCTCCAGCCTCTACAACCCTCCCTATCTCTGTACCCTCCTCCAGCCCCTACAACCCTACTATCTCTGTAACCTCCTCCAGCCCCTACACCCCTCACTATCTCTGTAACATCCTCCAGGCCCTACAAAACTCCCTATCTCTGTAACCTCCTCCTGCCCCACACCCCTCCCTAACTCTGTAACCTCATCCAGGCCCTACAACTCTCCCTATCTCTGTAACCTCCTCCAGCCCCTTCAACTCTCCCTATCTCTGTAACATCTTCCAGCCCCTTCAACCCTCCCTATCTCTGTAACATCCTCCAGCCCCTACACCCCTCCCTATCTCTGTAACCACCTCCAGCCCCTACAACCCTCCCTATCTCTGTAACCTCCTCCAGCCCCTAAAACCCTCCCTGTCTCTGTAACCTCCTCCAGCCCCTACACGCTCCCTATCTCTGTAACCTCCTCCAGCCCCTACAACCTTCCCTATCTCTGTAACATCCTCCAGCCCCTACAACCCTCCCTATCTCTGTAACATCCTCCAGTCCCTACAAACCTCCCTATCTCTGTAACCTCCTCCTGCCCCACACCCCTCCCTAACTCTGTAACCTCCTCCAGGCCCTACAACTCTCCCTATCTCTGTAACCTCCTCCAGCCCCTTCAACTCTCCCTATCTCTGTAACATCCTCCAGCCCCTTCAACCCTCCCTGTCTCTGTAACCTCCTCCAGCCCCTACAACCCTCCCTATCTCTGTAACCTCCTCCAGCGCCTACAACCCTCCCTATCTCTGTAACCTCCTCCAGCCCCTACACCCCTCCCTATCTCTGTAACCTCCTCCAGCCCCTACACCCCTCCCTATCTCTGTAACCTCCTCCAGCCCCTACAACCCTCCCTATCTCTGTAACCTCCTCCAGCCCCTAGAACCCTCCCTATCTCTGTAACCTCCTCCAGCCCCTACAACCCTCCCTATCTCTGTAACCTCCTCCAGCCCCTACAACACTTCCTATCTCTGTAACCTCCTCCAGACCCTACACCCTCCCTATCTCTGTACCCTCCTCCAGCCCCTATACCCTCCCTTTCTCTGTAACATCCTCCAGACCCTACACCCCTCCCTATCTCTGTAACCTCCTCCAGTCACTACACCCCTCCCTATCTCTGTAACCTCCTCCCTGTCTCTGTAACCTCCTCCAGCCCCTACACGCTTCCCGATCTCTGTAACATCCTCCAGTCCCTACAACCCTCCCTATCTCTGTAACATCCTCCAGGCCCTACAACCATCCTTATCTCTGTACCCTCCTCCAGCCACTACACACTTCCCTCCCTATCTCTGTAACATCCTCCAGCCCCTACAACCCTCCCTATATCTGCAACCTCCTCCAGCCCCTACAACCCTACTATCTCTGTAACCTCCTCCAGCCCCTACACCCCTCCCTATCTCTGTAACCTCCTCCAGCCTCTACAACCCTCCCTATCTCTGTACCCTCCTCCAGCCCCTACAACCCTACTATCTCTGTAACCTCCTCCAGCCCCTACACCCCTCACTATCTCTGTAACATCCTCCAGGCCCTACAAACCTCCCTATCTCTGTAACCTCCTCCTGCCCCACACCCCTCCCTAACTCTGTAACCTCATCCAGGCCCTACAACTCTCCCTATCTCTGTAACCTCCTCCAGCCCCTTCAACTCTCCCTATCTCTGTAACATCTTCCAGCCCCTTCAACCCTCCCTATCTCTGTAACATCCTCCAGCCCCTACACCCCTCCCTATCTCTGTAACCACCTCCAGCCCCTACAACCCTCCCTATCTCTGTAACCTCCTCCAGCCCCTAAAACCCTCCCTGTCTCTGTAACCTCCTCCAGCCCCTACACGCTCCCTATCTCTGTAACCTCCTCCAGCCCCTACAACCTTCCCTATCTCTGTAACATCCTCCAGCCCCTACAACCCTCCCTATCTCTGTAACATCCTCCAGTCCCTACAAACCTCCCTATCTCTGTAACCTCCTCCTGCCCCACACCCCTCCCTAACTCTGTAACCTCCTCCAGGCCCTACAACTCTCCCTATCTCTGTAACCTCCTCCAGCCCCTTCAACTCTCCCTATCTCTGTAACATCCTCCAGCCCCTTGAACCCTCCCTATCTCTGTAACATCCTCCAGCCCCTACACCCCTCCCTATCTCTGTAACCTCCTCCAGCCCCTACAACCCTCACTATCTCTGTAACCTCCTCCAGCCCCTAAAACCCTCCCTATCTCTGTAACCTCCTCCAGCCCCTACACGCTCCCTATCTCTGTAACCTCCTCCAGCCCCTACAACCCTCCCTATCTCTGTAACATCCTCCAGCCCCTACAACCCTCCCTATCTCTGTAACATCCTCCAGCCCCTACAACCCTCCCTATATCTGTAACCTCCCCCAGCCCCTACAATCCTCCCTATCTCTCTAACCTCCTGCAGCCCGTACACCCCTCCCTATCTCTGTAACATCCTCCAGCCCCTACACCCCTCCCTGTCTCTGTAACCTCCTCCAGCCCCTACAACCCTCCCTATATCTGCAACCACCTCCAGCCCCTACAACACTCCCTATCTCTGTAACCCCCTCCAGCCCCTACAACCCTCCCTATCTCTATAACCTCCTCCAGCCCCTACAACCCTCCCTATCTCTGTAACCTCCTCCAGCCCCTACAACCCTCCCGATCTCTGTAACCTCCTCCAGCCCCTACAACCCTACTATCTCTGTAACCTCCTCCAGCCCCTACACCCCTCCCTATCTCTGTAACCTCCTCCAGCCTCTACAACCCTCCCTATCTCTGTAACCTCCTCCAGCCCCTACAACCCTCCCTATCTCTGTAACCTCCTCCAGCCCCTACACCCCTCCCTATCTCTGTAACCTCCTCCAGCCCCTACACCCCTCCCTATCTCTGTAACCTCCTCCAGCCCCTACACCCCTCCCTATCTCTGTAACCTCCTCCAGCCCGTACAACCCTACTATCTCTCTAACCTCCTCCAGCCCCTAGACCCCTCCCTATCTCTGTAACCTCCTCCAGCCCCTACAACCCTCCCTATCTCTGTAATCTCCTCCAGCCCCTACAACCCTTCCTATCTCTGTAACCTCCTCCAGACCCTACACCCTCCCTATCTCTGTACCCTCCTCCAGCCCCTATACCCTCCCTTTCTCTGTAACATCCTCCAGACCCTACAACCCTCCCTATCTCTGTAACTAACTCCAGCCCCTACACCCCTCCCTATCTCTGTAACCTCCTCCAGCCCCTTCACCCCTCCCTATCTCTGTAACCTCCTCCAGCCCCTACACCCCTCCCTATCTCTGTAACCTCCTCCAGTCACTACACCCCTCCCTATCTCTGTAACCTCCTCCCTGTCTCTGTAACCTCCTCCAGCCCCTACACACTTCCCGATCTCTGTAACATCCTCCAGTCCCTACAACCCTCCCTATCTCTGTAACATCCTCCAGGCCCTACAACCCTCCTTATCTCTGTACCCTCCTCCAGCCACTACACACTTCCCTCCCTATCTCTGTAACATCCTCCAGCCCCTACAACCCTCCCTATATCTGCAACCTCCTCCAGCCCCTACAACCCTACTATCTCTGTAACCTCCTCCAGCCCCTACACCCCTCCCTATCTCTGTAACCTCCTCCAGCCTCTACAACCCTCCCTATCTCTGTACCCTCCTCCAGCCCCTACAACCCTACTATCTCTGTAACCTCCTCCAGCCCCTACACCCCTCACTATCTCTGTAACATCCTCCAGGCCCTACAAACCTCCCTATCTCTGTAACCTCCTCCTGCCCCACACCCCTCCCTAACTCTGTAACCTCATCCAGGCCCTACAACTCTCCCTATCTCTGTAACCTCCTCCAGCCCCTTCAACTCTCCCTATCTCTGTAACATCTTCCAGCCCCTTCAACCCTCCCTATCTCTGTAACATCCTCCAGCCCCTACACCCCTCCCTATCTCTGTAACCACCTCCAGCCCCTACAACCCTCCCTATCTCTGTAACCTCCTCCAGCCCCTAAAACCCTCCCTGTCTCTGTAACCTCCTCCAGCCCCTACACGCTCCCTATCTCTGTAACCTCCTCCAGCCCCTACAACCTTCCCTATCTCTGTAACATCCTCCAGCCCCTACAACCCTCCCTATCTCTGTAACATCCTCCAGTCCCTACAAACCTCCCTATCTCTGTAACCTCCTCCTGCCCCACACCCCTCCCTAACTCTGTAACCTCCTCCAGGCCCTACAACTCTCCCTATCTCTGTAACCTCCTCCAGCCCCTTCAACTCTCCCTATCTCTGTAACATCCTCCAGCCCCTTCAACCCTCCCTGTCTCTGTAACCTCCTCCAGCCCCTACAACCCTCCCTATCTCTGTAACCTCCTCCAGCCCCTACAACCCTCCCTATCTCTGTAACCTCCTCCAGCCCCTACACCCCTCCCTATCTCTGTAACCTCCTCCAGCCCCTACACCCCTCCCTATCTCTGTAACCTCCTCCAGCCCCTACAACCCTCCCTATCTCTGTAACCTCCTCCAGCCCCTAGAACCCTCCCTATCTCTGTAATCTCCTCCAGCCCCTACAACCCTCCCTATCTCTGTAACCTCCTCCAGCCCCTACAACACTTCCTATCTCTGTAACCTCCTCCAGACCCTACACCCTCCCTATCTCTGTACCCTCCTCCAGCCCCTATACCCTCCCTTTCTCTGTAACATCCTCCAGACCCTACACCCCTCCCTATCTCTGTAACCTCCTCCAGTCACTACACCCCTCCCTATCTCTGTAACCTCCTCCCTGTCTCTGTAACCTCCTCCAGCCCCTACACGCTTCCCGATCTCTGTAACATCCTCCAGTCCCTACAACCCTCCCTATCTCTGTAACATCCTCCAGGCCCTACAACCCTCCTTATCTCTGTACCCTCCTCCAGCCACTACACACTTCCCTCCCTATCTCTGTAACATCCTCCAGCCCCTACAACCCTCCCTATATCTGCAACCTCCTCCAGCCCCTACAACCCTACTATCTCTGTAACCTCCTCCAGCCCCTACACCCCTCCCTATCTCTGTAACCTCCTCCAGCCTCTACAACCCTCCCTATCTCTGTACCCTCCTCCAGCCCCTACAACCCTACTATCTCTGTAACCTCCTCCAGCCCCTACACCCCTCACTATCTCTGTAACATCCTCCAGGCCCTACAAACCTCCCTATCTCTGTAACCTCCTCCTGCCCCACACCCCTCCCTAACTCTGTAACCTCATCCAGGCCCTACAACTCTCCCTATCTCTGTAACCTCCTCCAGCCCCTTCAACTCTCCCTATCTCTGTAACCCCCTCCAGCCCCTACAACCCTCCCTATCTCTATAACCTCCTCCAGCCCCTACAACCCTCCCTATCTCTGTAACCTCCTCCAGCCCCTACAACCCTCCCTATCTCTGTAACCTCCTCCAGCCCCTACAACCCTACTATCTCTGTAACCTCCTCCAGCCCCTACACCCCTCCCTATCTCTGTAACCTCCTCCAGCCTCTACAACCCTCCCTATCTCTGTAACCTCCTCCAGCCCCTACAACCCTCCCTATCTCTGTAACCTCCTCCAGCCCCTACACCCCTCCCTATCTCTGTAACCTCCTCCAGCCCCTACACCCCTCCCTATCTCTGTAACCTCCTCCAGCCCCTACACCCCTCCCTATCTCTGTAACCTCCTCCAGCCCGTACAACCCTACTATCTCTGTAACCTCCTCCAGCCCCTAGACCCCTCCCTATCTCTGTAACCTCCTCCAGCCCCTACAACCCTCCCTATCTCTGTAATCTCCTCCAGCCCCTACAACCCTTCCTATCTCTGTAACCTCCTCCAGACCCTACACCCTCCCTATCTCTGTACCCTCCTCCAGCCCCTATACCCTCCCTTTCTCTGTAACATCCTCCAGACCCTACAACCCTCCCTATCTCTGTAACTAACTCCAGCCCCTACACCCCTCCCTATCTCTGTAACCTCCTCCAGCCCCTTCACCCCTCCCTATCTCTGTAACCTCCTCCAGCCCCTACACCCCTCCCTATCTCTGTAACCTCCTCCAGTCACTACACCCCTCCCTATCTCTGTAACCTCCTCCCTGTCTCTGTAACCTCCTCCAGCCCCTACACACTTCCCGATCTCTGTAACATCCTCCAGTCCCTACAACCCTCCCTATCTCTGTAACATCCTCCAGGCCCTACAACCCTCCTTATCTCTGTACCCTCCTCCAGCCACTACACACTTCCCTCCCTATCTCTGTAACATCCTCCAGCCCCTACAACCCTCCCTATATCTGCAACCTCCTCCAGCCCCTACAACCCTACTATCTCTGTAACCTCCTCCAGCCCCTACACCCCTCCCTATCTCTGTAACCTCCTCCAGCCTCTACAACCCTCCCTATCTCTGTACCCTCCTCCAGCCCCTACAACCCTACTATCTCTGTAACCTCCTCCAGCCCCTACACCCCTCACTATCTCTGTAACATCCTCCAGGCCCTACAAAACTCCCTATCTCTGTAACCTCCTCCTGCCCCACACCCCTCCCTAACTCTGTAACCTCATCCAGGCCCTACAACTCTCCCTATCTCTGTAACCTCCTCCAGCCCCTTCAACTCTCCCTATCTCTGTAACATCTTCCAGCCCCTTCAACCCTCCCTATCTCTGTAACATCCTCCAGCCCCTACACCCCTCCCTATCTCTGTAACCACCTCCAGCCCCTACAACCCTCCCTATCTCTGTAACCTCCTCCAGCCCCTAAAACCCTCCCTGTCTCTGTAACCTCCTCCAGCCCCTACACGCTCCCTATCTCTGTAACCTCCTCCAGCCCCTACAACCTTCCCTATCTCTGTAACATCCTCCAGCCCCTACAACCCTCCCTATCTCTGTAACATCCTCCAGTCCCTACAAACCTCCCTATCTCTGTAACCTCCTCCTGCCCCACACCCCTCCCTAACTCTGTAACCTCCTCCAGGCCCTACAACTCTCCCTATCTCTGTAACCTCCTCCAGCCCCTTCAACTCTCCCTATCTCTGTAACATCCTCCAGCCCCTTGAACCCTCCCTATCTCTGTAACATCCTCCAGCCCCTACACCCCTCCCTATCTCTGTAACCTCCTCCAGCCCCTACAACCCTCACTATCTCTGTAACCTCCTCCAGCCCCTAAAACCCTCCCTATCTCTGTAACCTCCTCCAGCCCCTACACGCTCCCTATCTCTGTAACCTCCTCCAGCCCCTACAACCCTCCCTATCTCTGTAACATCCTCCAGCCCCTACAACCCTCCCTATCTCTGTAACATCCTCCAGCCCCTACAACCCTCCCTATATCTGTAACCTCCCCCAGCCCCTACAATCCTCCCTATCTCTCTAACCTCCTGCAGCCCGTACACCCCTCCCTATCTCTGTAACATCCTCCAGCCCCTACACCCCTCCCTGTCTCTGTAACCTCCTCCAGCCCCTACAACCCTCCCTATATCTGCAACCTCCTCCAGCCCCTACAACACTCCCTATCTCTGTAACCCCCTCCAGCCCCTACAACCCTCCCTATCTCTATAACCTCCTCCAGCCCCTACAACCCTCCCTATCTCTGTAACCTCCTCCAGCCCCTACAACCCTCCCGATCTCTGTAACCTCCTCCAGCCCCTACAACCCTACTATCTCTGTAACCTCCTCCAGCCCCTACACCCCTCCCTATCTCTGTAACCTCCTCCAGCCTCTACAACCCTCCCTATCTCTGTAACCTCCTCCAGCCCCTACAACCCTCCCTATCTCTGTAACCTCCTCCAGCCCCTACACCCCTCCCTATCTCTGTAACCTCCTCCAGCCCCTACACCCCTCCCTATCTCTGTAACCTCCTCCAGCCCCTACACCCCTCCCTATCTCTGTAACCTCCTCCAGCCCGTACAACCCTACTATCTCTCTAACCTCCTCCAGCCCCTAGACCCCTCCCTATCTCTGTAACCTCCTCCAGCCCCTACAACCCTCCCTATCTCTGTAATCTCCTCCAGCCCCTACAACCCTTCCTATCTCTGTAACCTCCTCCAGACCCTACACCCTCCCTATCTCTGTACCCTCCTCCAGCCCCTATACCCTCCCTTTCTCTGTAACATCCTCCAGACCCTACAACCCTCCCTATCTCTGTAACTAACTCCAGCCCCTACACCCCTCCCTATCTCTGTAACCTCCTCCAGCCCCTTCACCCCTCCCTATCTCTGTAACCTCCTCCAGCCCCTACACCCCTCCCTATCTCTGTAACCTCCTCCAGTCACTACACCCCTCCCTATCTCTCTAACCTCCTCCCTGTCTCTGTAACCTCCTCCAGCCCCTACACACTTCCCGATCTCTGTAACATCCTCCAGTCCCTACAACCCTCCCTATCTCTGTAACATCCTCCAGGCCCTACAACCCTCCTTATCTCTGTACCCTCCTCCAGCCACTACACACTTCCCTCCCTATCTCTGTAACATCCTCCAGCCCCTACAACCCTCCCTATATCTGCAACCTCCTCCAGCCCCTACAACCCTACTATCTCTGTAACCTCCTCCAGCCCCTACACCCCTCCCTATCTCTGTAACCTCCTCCAGCCTCTACAACCCTCCCTATCTCTGTACCCTCCTCCAGCCCCTACAACCCTACTATCTCTGTAACCTCCTCCAGCCCCTACACCCCTCACTATCTCTGTAACATCCTCCAGGCCCTACAAACCTCCCTATCTCTGTAACCTCCTCCTGCCCCACACCCCTCCCTAACTCTGTAACCTCATCCAGGCCCTACAACTCTCCCTATCTCTGTAACCTCCTCCAGCCCCTTCAACTCTCCCTATCTCTGTAACATCTTCCAGCCCCTTCAACCCTCCCTATCTCTGTAACATCCTCCAGCCCCTACACCCCTCCCTATCTCTGTAACCACCTCCAGCCCCTACAACCCTCCCTATCTCTGTAACCTCCTCCAGCCCCTAAAACCCTCCCTGTCTCTGTAACCTCCTCCAGCCCCTACACGCTCCCTATCTCTGTAACCTCCTCCAGCCCCTACAACCTTCCCTATCTCTGTAACATCCTCCAGCCCCTACAACCCTCCCTATCTCTGTAACATCCTCCAGTCCCTACAAACCTCCCTATCTCTGTAACCTCCTCCTGCCCCACACCCCTCCCTAACTCTGTAACCTCCTCCAGGCCCTACAACTCTCCCTATCTCTGTAACCTCCTCCAGCCCCTTCAACTCTCCCTATCTCTGTAACATCCTCCAGCCCCTTCAACCCTCCCTGTCTCTGTAACCTCCTCCAGCCCCTACAACCCTCCCTATCTCTGTAACCTCCTCCAGCCCCTACAACCCTCCCTATCTCTGTAACCTCCTCCAGCCCCTACACCCCTCCCTATCTCTGTAACCTCCTCCAGCCCCTACACCCCTCCCTATCTCTGTAACCTCCTCCAGCCCCTACAACCCTCCCTATCTCTGTAACCTCCTCCAGCCCCTAGAACCCTCCCTATCTCTGTAATCTCCTCCAGCCCCTACAACCCTCCCTATCTCTGTAACCTCCTCCAGCCCCTACAACACTTCCTATCTCTGTAACCTCCTCCAGACCCTACACCCTCCCTATCTCTGTACCCTCCTCCAGCCCCTATACCCTCCCTTTCTCTGTAACATCCTCCAGACCCTACACCCCTCCCTATCTCTGTAACCTCCTCCAGTCACTACACCCCTCCCTATCTCTGTAACCTCCTCCCTGTCTCTGTAACCTCCTCCAGCCCCTACACGCTTCCCGATCTCTGTAACATCCTCCAGTCCCTACAACCCTCCCTATCTCTGTAACATCCTCCAGGCCCTACAACCCTCCTTATCTCTGTACCCTCCTCCAGCCACTACACACTTCCCTCCCTATCTCTGTAACATCCTCCAGCCCCTACAACCCTCCCTATATCTGCAACCTCCTCCAGCCCCTACAACCCTACTATCTCTGTAACCTCCTCCAGCCCCTACACCCCTCCCTATCTCTGTAACCTCCTCCAGCCTCTACAACCCTCCCTATCTCTGTACCCTCCTCCAGCCCCTACAACCCTACTATCTCTGTAACCTCCTCCAGCCCCTACACCCCTCACTATCTCTGTAACATCCTCCAGGCCCTACAAACCTCCCTATCTCTGTAACCTCCTCCTGCCCCACACCCCTCCCTAACTCTGTAACCTCATCCAGGCCCTACAACTCTCCCTATCTCTGTAACCTCCTCCAGCCCCTTCAACTCTCCCTATCTCTGTAACCCCCTCCAGCCCCTACAACCCTCCCTATCTCTATAACCTCCTCCAGCCCCTACAACCCTCCCTATCTCTGTAACCTCCTCCAGCCCCTACAACCCTCCCTATCTCTGTAACCTCCTCCAGCCCCTACAACCCTACTATCTCTGTAACCTCCTCCAGCCCCTACACCCCTCCCTATCTCTGTAACCTCCTCCAGCCTCTACAACCCTCCCTATCTCTGTAACCTCCTCCAGCCCCTACAACCCTCCCTATCTCTGTAACCTCCTCCAGCCCCTACACCCCTCCCTATCTCTGTAACCTCCTCCAGCCCCTACACCCCTCCCTATCTCTGTAACCTCCTCCAGCCCCTACACCCCTCCCTATCTCTGTAACCTCCTCCAGCCCGTACAACCCTACTATCTCTGTAACCTCCTCCAGCCCCTAGACCCCTCCCTATCTCTGTAACCTCCTCCAGCCCCTACAACCCTCCCTATCTCTGTAATCTCCTCCAGCCCCTACAACCCTTCCTATCTCTGTAACCTCCTCCAGACCCTACACCCTCCCTATCTCTGTACCCTCCTCCAGCCCCTATACCCTCCCTTTCTCTGTAACATCCTCCAGACCCTACAACCCTCCCTATCTCTGTAACTAACTCCAGCCCCTACACCCCTCCCTATCTCTGTAACCTCCTCCAGCCCCTTCACCCCTCCCTATCTCTGTAACCTCCTCCAGCCCCTACACCCCTCCCTATCTCTGTAACCTCCTCCAGTCACTACACCCCTCCCTATCTCTCTAACCTCCTCCCTGTCTCTGTAACCTCCTCCAGCCCCTACACACTTCCCGATCTCTGTAACATCCTCCAGTCCCTACAACCCTCCCTATCTCTGTAACATCCTCCAGGCCCTACAACCCTCCTTATCTCTGTACCCTCCTCCAGCCACTACACACTTCCCTCCCTATCTCTGTAACATCCTCCAGCCCCTACAACCCTCCCTATATCTGCAACCTCCTCCAGCCCCTACAACCCTACTATCTCTGTAACCTCCTCCAGCCCCTACACCCCTCCCTATCTCTGTAACCTCCTCCAGCCTCTACAACCCTCCCTATCTCTGTACCCTCCTCCAGCCCCTACAACCCTACTATCTCTGTAACCTCCTCCAGCCCCTACACCCCTCACTATCTCTGTAACATCCTCCAGGCCCTACAAAACTCCCTATCTCTGTAACCTCCTCCTGCCCCACACCCCTCCCTAACTCTGTAACCTCATCCAGGCCCTACAACTCTCCCTATCTCTGTAACCTCCTCCAGCCCCTTCAACTCTCCCTATCTCTGTAACATCTTCCAGCCCCTTCAACCCTCCCTATCTCTGTAACATCCTCCAGCCCCTACACCCCTCCCTATCTCTGTAACCACCTCCAGCCCCTACAACCCTCCCTATCTCTGTAACCTCCTCCAGCCCCTAAAACCCTCCCTGTCTCTGTAACCTCCTCCAGCCCCTACACGCTCCCTATCTCTGTAACCTCCTCCAGCCCCTACAACCTTCCCTATCTCTGTAACATCCTCCAGCCCCTACAACCCTCCCTATCTCTGTAACATCCTCCAGTCCCTACAAACCTCCCTATCTCTGTAACCTCCTCCTGCCCCACACCCCTCCCTAACTCTGTAACCTCCTCCAGGCCCTACAACTCTCCCTATCTCTGTAACCTCCTCCAGCCCCTTCAACTCTCCCTATCTCTGTAACATCCTCCAGCCCCTTCAACCCTCCCTGTCTCTGTAACCTCCTCCAGCCCCTACAACCCTCCCTATCTCTGTAACCTCCTCCAGCGCCTACAACCCTCCCTATCTCTGTAACCTCCTCCAGCCCCTACACCCCTCCCTATCTCTGTAACCTCCTCCAGCCCCTACACCCCTCCCTATCTCTGTAACCTCCTCCAGCCCCTACAACCCTCCCTATCTCTGTAACCTCCTCCAGCCCCTAGAACCCTCCCTATCTCTGTAACCTCCTCCAGCCCCTACAACCCTCCCTATCTCTGTAACCTCCTCCAGCCCCTACAACACTTCCTATCTCTGTAACCTCCTCCAGACCCTACACCCTCCCTATCTCTGTACCCTCCTCCAGCCCCTATACCCTCCCTTTCTCTGTAACATCCTCCAGACCCTACACCCCTCCCTATCTCTGTAACCTCCTCCAGTCACTACACCCCTCCCTATCTCTGTAACCTCCTCCCTGTCTCTGTAACCTCCTCCAGCCCCTACACGCTTCCCGATCTCTGTAACATCCTCCAGTCCCTACAACCCTCCCTATCTCTGTAACATCCTCCAGGCCCTACAACCCTCCTTATCTCTGTACCCTCCTCCAGCCACTACACACTTCCCTCCCTATCTCTGTAACATCCTCCAGCCCCTACAACCCTCCCTATATCTGCAACCTCCTCCAGCCCCTACAACCCTACTATCTCTGTAACCTCCTCCAGCCCCTACACCCCTCCCTATCTCTGTAACCTCCTCCAGCCTCTACAACCCTCCCTATCTCTGTACCCTCCTCCAGCCCCTACAACCCTACTATCTCTGTAACCTCCTCCAGCCCCTACACCCCTCACTATCTCTGTAACATCCTCCAGGCCCTACAAACCTCCCTATCTCTGTAACCTCCTCCTGCCCCACACCCCTCCCTAACTCTGTAACCTCATCCAGGCCCTACAACTCTCCCTATCTCTGTAACCTCCTCCAGCCCATTCAACTCTCCCTATCTCTCTAACATCCTCCAGCCCCTTCAACCCTCCCTATCTCTGTAACATCCTCCAGCCCCTACAACCCTCCCTATCTCTGTAACCACCTCCAGCCCCTACAACCCTCCCTATCTCTGTAACCTCCTCCAGCCCCTAAAACCCTCCCTATCTCTGTAACCTCCTCCAGCCCCTACACGCTCCCTATCTCTGTAACCTCCTCCAGCCCCTTCAACTCTCCCTATCTCTGTAACATCTTCCAGCCCCTTCAACCCTCCCTATCTCTGTAACATCCTCCAGCCCCTACACCCCTCCCTATCTCTGTAACCACCTCCAGCCCCTACAACCCTCCCTATCTCTGTAACCTCCTCCAGCCCCTAAAACCCTCCCTATCTCTGTAACCTCCTCCAGCCCCTACACGCTCCCTATCTCTGTAACCTCCTCCAGCCCCTACAACCTTCCCTATCTCTGTAACATCCTCCAGCCCCTACAACCCTCCCTATCTCTGTAACATCCTCCAGTCCCTACAAACCTCCCTATCTCTGTAACCTCCTCCTGCCCCACACCCCTCCCTAACTCTGTAACCTCCTCCAGGCCCTACAACTCTCCCTATCTCTGTAACCTCCTCCAGCCCCTTCAACTCTCCCTATCTCTGTAACATCCTCCAGCCCCTTCAACCCTCCCTGTCTCTGTAACCTCCTCCAGCCCCTACAACCCTCCCTATCTCTGTAACCTCCTCCAGCCCCTACAACCCTCCCTATCTCTGTAACCTCCTCCAGCCCCTACTCCCCTCCCTATCTCTGTAACCTCCTCCAGCCCCTACACCCCTCCCTATCTCTGTAACCTCCTCCAGCCCCTACAACCCTCCCTATCTCTGTAACCTCCTCCAGCCCCTAGAACCCTCCCTATCTCTGTAACCTCCTCCAGCCCCTACAACCCTCCCTATCTCTGTAACCTCCTCCAGCCCCTACAACACTTCCTATCTCTGTAACCTCCTCCAGACCCTACACCCCTCCCTATCTCTGTACCCTCCTCCAGCCCCTATACCCTCCCTTTCTCTGTAACATCCTCCAGACCCTACAACCCTCCCTATCTCTGTAACTAACTCCAGCCCCTACACCCCTCCCTGTCTCTGTAACCTCCTCCAGCCCCTTCACCCCTCCCTATCTCTGTAACCTCCTCCAGCCCCTACACCCCTCCCTATCTCTGTAACCTCCTCCAGTCACTACACCCCTCCCTATCTCTGTAACCTCCTCCCTGTCTCTGTAACCTCCTCCAGCCCCTACACGCTCCCTATCTCTGTAACCTCCTCCAGCCCCTACAACCCTCCCTATCTCTGTAACATCCTCCAGCCCCTACAACCCTCCCTATCTCTGTAACATCCTCCAGCCCCTACAACCCTCCCTATATCTGTAACCTCCCCCAGCCCCTACAATCCTCCCTATCTCTCTAACCTCCTGCAGCCCGTACACCCCTCCCTATCTCTGTAACATCCTCCAGCCCCTACACCCCTCCCTGTCTCTGTAACCTCCTCCAGCCCCTACAACCCTCCCTATATCTGCAACCTCCTCCAGCCCCTACAACACTCCCTATCTCTGTAACCCCCTCCAGCCCCTACAACCCTCCCTATCTCTATAACCTCCTCCAGCCCCTACAACCCTCCCTATCTCTGTAACCTCCTCCAGCCCCTACAACCCTCCCGATCTCTGTAACCTCCTCCAGCCCCTACAACCCTACTATCTCTGTAACCTCCTCCAGCCCCTACACCCCTCCCTATCTCTGTAACCTCCTCCAGCCTCTACAACCCTCCCTATCTCTGTAACCTCCTCCAGCCCCTACAACCCTCCCTATCTCTGTAACCTCCTCCAGCCCCTACACCCCTCCCTATCTCTGTAACCTCCTCCAGCCCCTACACCCCTCCCTATCTCTGTAACCTCCTCCAGCCCCTACACCCCTCCCTATCTCTGTAACCTCCTCCAGCCCGTACAACCCTACTATCTCTGTAACCTCCTCCAGCCCCTAGACCCCTCCCTATCTCTGTAACCTCCTCCAGCCCCTACAACCCTCCCTATCTCTGTAATCTCCTCCAGCACCTACAACCCTTCCTATCTCTGTAACCTCCTCCAGACCCTACACCCTCCCTATCTCTGTACCCTCCTCCAGCCCCTATACCCTCCCTTTCTCTGTAACATCCTCCAGACCCTACAACCCTCCCTATCTCTGTAACTAACTCCAGCCCCTACACCCCTCCCTATCTCTGTAACCTCCTCCAGCCCCTTCACCCCTCCCTATCTCTGTAACCTCCTCCAGCCCCTACACCCCTCCCTATCTCTGTAACCTCCTCCAGTCACTACACCCCTCCCTATCTCTCTAACCTCCTCCCTGTCTCTGTAACCTCCTCCAGCCCCTACACACTTCCCGATCTCTGTAACATCCTCCAGTCCCTACAACCCTCCCTATCTCTGTAACATCCTCCAGGCCCTACAACCCTCCTTATCTCTGTACCCTCCTCCAGCCACTACACACTTCCCTCCCTATCTCTGTAACATCCTCCAGCCCCTACAACCCTCCCTATATCTGCAACCTCCTCCAGCCCCTACAACCCTACTATCTCTGTAACCTCCTCCAGCCCCTACACCCCTCCCTATCTCTGTAACCTCCTCCAGCCTCTACAACCCTCCCTATCTCTGTACCCTCCTCCAGCCCCTACAACCCTACTATCTCTGTAACCTCCTCCAGCCCCTACACCCCTCACTATCTCTGTAACATCCTCCAGGCCCTACAAACCTCCCTATCTCTGTAACCTCCTCCTGCCCCACACCCCTCCCTAACTCTGTAACCTCATCCAGGCCCTACAACTCTCCCTATCTCTGTAACCTCCTCCAGCCCCTTCAACTCTCCCTATCTCTGTAACATCTTCCAGCCCCTTCAACCCTCCCTATCTCTGTAACATCCTCCAGCCCCTACACCCCTCCCTATCTCTGTAACCACCTCCAGCCCCTACAACCCTCCCTATCTCTGTAACCTCCTCCAGCCCCTAAAACCCTCCCTGTCTCTGTAACCTCCTCCAGCCCCTACACGCTCCCTATCTCTGTAACCTCCTCCAGCCCCTACAACCTTCCCTATCTCTGTAACATCCTCCAGCCCCTACAACCCTCCCTATCTCTGTAACATCCTCCAGTCCCTACAAACCTCCCTATCTCTGTAACCTCCTCCTGCCCCACACCCCTCCCTAACTCTGTAACCTCCTCCAGGCCCTACAACTCTCCCTATCTCTGTAACCTCCTCCAGCCCCTTCAACTCTCCCTATCTCTGTAACATCCTCCAGCCCCTTCAACCCTCCCTGTCTCTGTAACCTCCTCCAGCCCCTACAACCCTCCCTATCTCTGTAACCTCCTCCAGCCCCTACAACCCTCCCTATCTCTGTAACCTCCTCCAGCCCCTACACCCCTCCCTATCTCTGTAACCTCCTCCAGCCCCTACACCCCTCCCTATCTCTGTAACCTCCTCCAGCCCCTACAACCCTCCCTATCTCTGTAACCTCCTCCAGCCCCTAGAACCCTCCTTATCTCTGTAACCTCCTCCAGCCCCTACAACCCTCCCTATCTCTGTAACCTCCTCCAGCCCCTACAACACTTCCTATCTCTGTAACCTCCTCCAGACCCTACACCCTCCCTATCTCTGTACCCTCCTCCAGCCCCTATACCCTCCCTTTCTCTGTAACATCCTCCAGACCCTACAACCCTCCCTATCTCTGTAACTAACTCCAGCCCCTACACCCCTCCCTGTCTCTGTAACCTCCTCCAGCCCCTTCACCCCTCCCTATCTCTGTAACCTCCTCCAGCCCCTACACCCCTCCCTATCTCTGTAACCTCCTCCAGTCACTACACCCCTCCCTATCTCTGTAACCTCCTCCCTGTATCTGTAACCTCCTCCAGCCCCTACACGCTTCCCGATCTCTGTAACATCCTCCAGTCCCTACAACCCTCCCTATCTCTGTAACATCCTCCAGGCCCTACAACCCTCCTTATCTCTGTACCCTCCTCCAGCCACTACACACTTCCCTCCCTATCTCTGTAACATCCTCCAGCCCCTACAACCCTCCCTATATCTGCAACCTCCTCCAGCCCCTACAACCCTACTATCTCTGTAACCTCCTCCAGCCCCTACACCCCTCCCTATCTCTGTAACCTCCTCCAGCCTCTACAACCCTCCCTATCTCTGTACCCTCCTCCAGCCCCTACAACCCTACTATCTCTGTAACCTCCTCCAGCCCCTACACCCCTCACTATCTCTGTAACATCCTCCAGGCCCTACAAACCTCCCTATCTCTGTAACCTCCTCCTGCCCCTTCAACTCTCCCTATCTCTGTAACATCCTCCAGCCCCTTCAACCCTCCCTATCTCTGTAACATCCTCCAGCCCCTACACCCCTCCCTATCTCTGTAACCACCTCCAGCCCCTACAACCCTCCCTATCTCTGTAACCTCCTCCAGCCCCTAAAACCCTCCCTATCTCTGTAACCTCCTCCAGCCCCTACACGCTCCCTATCTCTGTAACCTCCTCCAGCCCCTTCAACTCTCCCTATCTCTGTAACATCTTCCAGCCCCTTCAACCCTCCCTATCTCTGTAACATCCTCCAGCCCCTACACCCCTCCCTATCTCTGTAACCACCTCCAGCCCCTACAACCCTCCCTGTCTCTGTAACCTCCTCCAGCCCCTACACGCTCCCTATCTCTGTAACCTCCTCCAGCCCCTACAACCTTCCCTATCTCTGTAACATCCTCCAGCCCCTACAACCCTCCCTATCTCTGTAACATCCTCCAGTCCCTACAAACCTCCCTATCTCTGTAACCTCCTCCTGCCCCACACCCCTCCCTAACTCTGTAACCTCCTCCAGGCCCTACAACTCTCCCTATCTCTGTAACCTCCTCCAGCCCCTTCAACTCTCCCTATCTCTGTAACATCTTCCAGCCCCTTCAACCCTCCCTATCTCTGTAACATCCTCCAGCCCCTACACCCCTCCCTATCTCTGTAACCACCTCCAGCCCCTACAACCCTCCCTATCTCTGTAACCTCCTCCAGCCCCTAAAACCCTCCCTGTCTCTGTAACCTCCTCCAGCCCCTACACGCTCCCTATCTCTGTAACCTCCTCCAGCCCCTACAACCTTCCCTATCTCTGTAACATCCTCCAGCCCCTACAACCCTCCCTATCTCTGTAACATCCTCCAGTCCCTACAAACCTCCCTATCTCTGTAACCTCCTCCTGCCCCACACCCCTCCCTAACTCTGTAACCTCCTCCAGGCCCTACAACTCTCCCTATCTCTGTAACCTCCTCCAGCCCCTTCAACTCTCCCTATCTCTGTAACATCCTCCAGCCCCTTCAACCCTCCCTGTCTCTGTAACCTCCTCCAGCCCCTACAACCCTCCCTATCTCTGTAACCTCCTCCAGCGCCTACAACCCTCCCTATCTCTGTAACCTCCTCCAGCCCCTACACCCCTCCCTATCTCTGTAACCTCCTCCAGCCCCTACACCCCTCCCTATCTCTGTAACCTCCTCCAGCCCCTACAACCCTCCCTATCTCTGTAACCTCCTCCAGCCCCTAGAACCCTCCCTATCTCTGTAACCTCCTCCAGCCCCTACAACCCTCCCTATCTCTGTAACCTCCTCCAGCCCCTACAACACTTCCTATCTCTGTAACCTCCTCCAGACCCTACACCCTCCCTATCTCTGTACCCTCCTCCAGCCCCTATACCCTCCCTTTCTCTGTAACATCCTCCAGACCCTACACCCCTCCCTATCTCTGTAACCTCCTCCAGTCACTACACCCCTCCCTATCTCTGTAACCTCCTCCCTGTCTCTGTAACCTCCTCCAGCCCCTACACGCTTCCCGATCTCTGTAACATCCTCCAGTCCCTACAACCCTCCCTATCTCTGTAACATCCTCCAGGCCCTACAACCCTCCTTATCTCTGTACCCTCCTCCAGCCACTACACACTTCCCTCCCTATCTCTGTAACATCCTCCAGCCCCTACAACCCTCCCTATATCTGCAACCTCCTCCAGCCCCTACAACCCTACTATCTCTGTAACCTCCTCCAGCCCCTACACCCCTCCCTATCTCTGTAACCTCCTCCAGCCTCTACAACCCTCCCTATCTCTGTACCCTCCTCCAGCCCCTACAACCCTACTATCTCTGTAACCTCCTCCAGCCCCTACACCCCTCACTATCTCTGTAACATCCTCCAGGCCCTACAAACCTCCCTATCTCTGTAACCTCCTCCTGCCCCACACCCCTCCCTAACTCTGTAACCTCATCCAGGCCCTACAACTCTCCCTATCTCTGTAACCTCCTCCAGCCCATTCAACTCTCCCTATCTCTGTAACATCCTCCAGCCCCTTCAACCCTCCCTATCTCTGTAACATCCTCCAGCCCCTACAACCCTCCCTATCTCTGTAACCACCTCCAGCCCCTACAACCCTCCCTATCTCTGTAACCTCCTCCAGCCCCTAAAACCCTCCCTATCTCTGTAACCTCCTCCAGCCCCTACACGCTCCCTATCTCTGTAACCTCCTCCAGCCCCTTCAACTCTCCCTATCTCTGTAACATCTTCCAGCCCCTTCAACCCTCCCTATCTCTGTAACATCCTCCAGCCCCTACACCCCTCCCTATCTCTGTAACCACCTCCAGCCCCTACAACCCTCCCTATCTCTGTAACCTCCTCCAGCCCCTAAAACCCTCCCTATCTCTGTAACCTCCTCCAGCCCCTACACGCTCCCTATCTCTGTAACCTCCTCCAGCCCCTACAACCTTCCCTATCTCTGTAACATCCTCCAGCCCCTACAACCCTCCCTATCTCTGTAACATCCTCCAGTCCCTACAAACCTCCCTATCTCTGTAACCTCCTCCTGCCCCACACCCCTCCCTAACTCTGTAACCTCCTCCAGGCCCTACAACTCTCCCTATCTCTGTAACCTCCTCCAGCCCCTTCAACTCTCCCTATCTCTGTAACATCCTCCAGCCCCTTCAACCCTCCCTGTCTCTGTAACCTCCTCCAGCCCCTACAACCCTCCCTATCTCTGTAACCTCCTCCAGCCCCTACAACCCTCCCTATCTCTGTAACCTCCTCCAGCCCCTACTCCCCTCCCTATCTCTGTAACCTCCTCCAGCCCCTACACCCCTCCCTATCTCTGTAACCTCCTCCAGCCCCTACAACCCTCCCTATCTCTGTAACCTCCTCCAGCCCCTAGAACCCTCCCTATCTCTGTAACCTCCTCCAGCCCCTACAACCCTCCCTATCTCTGTAACCTCCTCCAGCCCCTACAACACTTCCTATCTCTGTAACCTCCTCCAGACCCTACACCCCTCCCTATCTCTGTACCCTCCTCCAGCCCCTATACCCTCCCTTTCTCTGTAACATCCTCCAGACCCTACAACCCTCCCTATCTCTGTAACTAACTCCAGCCCCTACACCCCTCCCTGTCTCTGTAACCTCCTCCAGCCCCTTCACCCCTCCCTATCTCTGTAACCTCCTCCAGGCCCTACACCCCTCCCTATCTCTGTAACCTCCTCCAGTCACTACACCCCTCCCTATCTCTGTAACCTCCTCCCTGTCTCTGTAACCTCCTCCAGCCCCTACACGCTCCCTATCTCTGTAACCTCCTCCAGCCCCTACAACCCTCCCTATCTCTGTAACATCCTCCAGCCCCTACAACCCTCCCTATCTCTGTAACATCCTCCAGCCCCTACAACCCTCCCTATATCTGTAACCTCCCCCAGCCCCTACAATCCTCCCTATCTCTCTAACCTCCTGCAGCCCGTACACCCCTCCCTATCTCTGTAACATCCTCCAGCCCCTACACCCCTCCCTGTCTCTGTAACCTCCTCCAGCCCCTACAACCCTCCCTATATCTGCAACCTCCTCCAGCCCCTACAACACTCCCTATCTCTGTAACCCCCTCCAGCCCCTACAACCCTCCCTATCTCTATAACCTCCTCCAGCCCCTACAACCCTCCCTATCTCTGTAACCTCCTCCAGCCCCTACAACCCTCCCGATCTCTGTAACCTCCTCCAGCCCCTACAACCCTACTATCTCTGTAACCTCCTCCAGCCCCTACACCCCTCCCTATCTCTGTAACCTCCTCCAGCCTCTACAACCCTCCCTATCTCTGTAACCTCCTCCAGCCCCTACAACCCTCCCTATCTCTGTAACCTCCTCCAGCCCCTACACCCCTCCCTATCTCTGTAACCTCCTCCAGCCCCTACACCCCTCCCTATCTCTGTAACCTCCTCCAGCCCCTACACCCCTCCCTATCTCTGTAACCTCCTCCAGCCCGTACAACCCTACTATCTCTCTAACCTCCTCCAGCCCCTAGACCCCTCCCTATCTCTGTAACCTCCTCCAGCCCCTACAACCCTCCCTATCTCTGTAATCTCCTCCAGCCCCTACAACCCTTCCTATCTCTGTAACCTCCTCCAGACCCTACACCCTCCCTATCTCTGTACCCTCCTCCAGCCCCTATACCCTCCCTTTCTCTGTAACATCCTCCAGACCCTACAACCCTCCCTATCTCTGTAACTAACTCCAGCCCCTACACCCCTCCCTATCTCTGTAACCTCCTCCAGCCCCTTCACCCCTCCCTATCTCTGTAACCTCCTCCAGCCCCTACACCCCTCCCTATCTCTGTAACCTCCTCCAGTCACTACACCCCTCCCTATCTCTGTAACCTCCTCCCTGTCTCTGTAACCTCCTCCAGTCCCTACACACTTCCCGATCTCTGTAACATCCTCCAGTCCCTACAACCCTCCCTATCTCTGTAACATCCTCCAGGCCCTACAACCCTCCTTATCTCTGTACCCTCCTCCAGCCACTACACACTTCCCTCCCTATCTCTGTAACATCCTCCAGCCCCTACAACCCTCCCTATATCTGCAACCTCCTCCAGCCCCTACAACCCTACTATCTCTGTAACCTCCTCCAGCCCCTACACCCCTCCCTATCTCTGTAACCTCCTCCAGCCTCTACAACCCTCCCTATCTCTGTACCCTCCTCCAGCCCCTACAACCCTACTATCTCTGTAACCTCCTCCAGCCCCTACACCCCTCACTATCTCTGTAACATCCTCCAGGCCCTACAAACCTCCCTATCTCTGTAACCTCCTCCTGCCCCACACCCCTCCCTAACTCTGTAACCTCATCCAGGCCCTACAACTCTCCCTATCTCTGTAACCTCCTCCAGCCCCTTCAACTCTCCCTATCTCTGTAACATCTTCCAGCCCCTTCAACCCTCCCTATCTCTGTAACATCCTCCAGCCCCTACACCCCTCCCTATCTCTGTAACCACCTCCAGCCCCTACAACCCTCCCTATCTCTGTAACCTCCTCCAGCCCCTAAAACCCTCCCTGTCTCTGTAACCTCCTCCAGCCCCTACACGCTCCCTATCTCTGTAACCTCCTCCAGCCCCTACAACCTTCCCTATCTCTGTAACATCCTCCAGCCCCTACAACCCTCCCTATCTCTGTAACATCCTCCAGTCCCTACAAACCTCCCTATCTCTGTAACCTCCTCCTGCCCCACACCCCTCCCTAACTCTGTAACCTCCTCCAGGCCCTACAACTCTCCCTATCTCTGTAACCTCCTCCAGCCCCTTCAACTCTCCCTATCTCTGTAACATCCTCCAGCCCCTTCAACCCTCCCTGTCTCTGTAACCTCCTCCAGCCCCTACAACCCTCCCTATCTCTGTAACCTCCTCCAGCCCCTACAACCCTCCCTATCTCTGTAACCTCCTCCAGCCCCTACACCCCTCCCTATCTCTGTAACCTCCTCCAGCCCCTACACCCCTCCCTATCTCTGTAACCTCCTCCAGCCCCTACAACCCTCCCTATCTCTGTAACCTCCTCCAGCCCCTAGAACCCTCCTTATCTCTGTAACCTCCTCCAGCCCCTACAACCCTCCCTATCTCTGTAACCTCCTCCAGCCCCTACAACACTTCCTATCTCTGTAACCTCCTCCAGACCCTACACCCTCCCTATCTCTGTACCCTCCTCCAGCCCCTATACCCTCCCTTTCTCTGTAACATCCTCCAGACCCTACAACCCTCCCTATCTCTGTAACTAACTCCAGCCCCTACACCCCTCCCTGTCTCTGTAACCTCCTCCAGCCCCTTCACCCCTCCCTATCTCTGTAACCTCCTCCAGCCCCTACACCCCTCCCTATCTCTGTAACCTCCTCCAGTCACTACACCCCTCCCTATCTCTGTAACCTCCTCCCTGTATCTGTAACCTCCTCCAGCCCCTACACGCTTCCCGATCTCTGTAACATCCTCCAGTCCCTACAACCCTCCCTATCTCTGTAACATCCTCCAGGCCCTACAACCCTCCTTATCTCTGTACCCTCCTCCAGCCACTACACACTTCCCTCCCTATCTCTGTAACATCCTCCAGCCCCTACAACCCTCCCTATATCTGCAACCTCCTCCAGCCCCTACAACCCTACTATCTCTGTAACCTCCTCCAGCCCCTACACCCCTCCCTATCTCTGTAACCTCCTCCAGCCTCTACAACCCTCCCTATCTCTGTACCCTCCTCCAGCCCCTACAACCCTACTATCTCTGTAACCTCCTCCAGCCCCTACACCCCTCACTATCTCTGTAACATCCTCCAGGCCCTACAAACCTCCCTATCTCTGTAACCTCCTCCTGCCCCTTCAACTCTCCCTATCTCTGTAACATCCTCCAGCCCCTTCAACCCTCCCTATCTCTGTAACATCCTCCAGCCCCTACACCCCTCCCTATCTCTGTAACCACCTCCAGCCCCTACAACCCTCCCTATCTCTGTAACCTCCTCCAGCCCCTAAAACCCTCCCTATCTCTGTAACCTCCTCCAGCCCCTACACGCTCCCTATCTCTGTAACCTCCTCCAGCCCCTTCAACTCTCCCTATCTCTGTAACATCTTCCAGCCCCTTCAACCCTCCCTATCTCTGTAACATCCTCCAGCCCCTACACCCCTCCCTATCTCTGTAACCACCTCCAGCCCCTACAACCCTCCCTGTCTCTGTAACCTCCTCCAGCCCCTACACGCTCCCTATCTCTGTAACCTCCTCCAGCCCCTACAACCTTCCCTATCTCTGTAACATCCTCCAGCCCCTACAACCCTCCCTATCTCTGTAACATCCTCCAGTCCCTACAAACCTCCCTATCTCTGTAACCTCCTCCTACCCCACACCCCTCCCTAACTCTGTAACCTCCTCCAGGCCCTACAACTCTCCCTATCTCTGTAACCTCCTCCAGCCCCTTCAACTCTCCCTATCTCTGTAACATCCTCCAGCCCCTTCAACCCTCCCTGTCTCTGTAACCTCCTCCAGCCCCTACAACCCTCCCTATCTCTGTAACCTCCTCCAGCCCCTACAACCCTCCCTATCTCTGTAACCTCCTCCAGCCCCTACACCCCTCCCTATCTCTGTAACCTCCTCCAGCCCCTACACCCCTCCCTATCTCTGTAACCTCCTCCAGCCCCTACAACCCTCCCTATCTCTGTAACCTCCTCCAGCCCCTAGAACCCTCCCTATCTCTGTAACCTCCTCCAGCCCCTACAACCCTCCCTATCTCTGTAACCTCCTCCAGCCCCTACAACACTTCCTATCTCTGTAACCTCCTCCAGACCCTACACCCTCCCTATCTCTGTACCCTCCTCCAGCCCCTATACCCTCCCTTTCTCTGTAACATCCTCCAGACCCTACAACCCTCCCTATCTCTGTAACTAAATCCAGCCCCTACACCCCTCCCTGTCTCTGTAACCTCCTCCAGCCCCTTCACCCCTCCCTATCTCTGTAACCTCCTCCAGCCCCTACACCCCTCCCTATCTCTGTAACCTCCTCCAGTCACTACACCCCTCCCTATCTCTGTAACCTCCTCCCTGTCTCTGTAACCTCCTCCAGCCCCTACACGCTTCCCGATCTCTGTAACATCCTCCAGTCCCTACAACCCTCCCTATCTCTGTAACATCCTCCAGGCCCTACAACCCTCCTTATCTCTGTACCCTCCTCCAGCCACTACACACTTCCCTCCCTATCTCTGTAACATCCTCCAGCCCCTACAACCCTCCCTATATCTGCAACCTCCTCCAGCCCCTACAACCCTACTATCTCTGTAACCTCCTCCAGCCCCTACACCCCTCCCTATCTCCGTAACCTCCTCCAGCCTCTACAACCCTCCCTATCTCTGTACCCTCCTCCAGCCCCTACAACCCTACTGTCTCTGTAACCTCCTCCAGCCCCTACACCCCTCACTATCTCTGTAACATCCTCCAGGCCCTACAAACCTCCCTATCTCTGTAACCTCCTCCTGCCCCACACCCCTCCCTAACTCTGTAACCTCATCCAGGCCCTACAACTCTCCCTATCTCTGTAACCTCCTCCAGCCCCTTCAACTCTCCCTATCTCTGTAACATCCTCCAGCCCCTTCAACCCTCCCTATCTCTGTAACATCCTCCAGCCCCTACACCCCTCCCTATCTCTGTAACCACCTCCAGCCCCTACAACCCTCCCTATCTCTGTAACCTCCTCCAGCCCCTAAAACCCTCCCTATCTCTGTAACCTCCTCCAGCCCCTACACGCTCCCTATCTCTGTAACCTCCTCCAGCCCCTTCAACTCTCCCTATCTCTGTAACATCTTCCAGCCCCTTCAACCCTCCCTATCTCTGTAACATCCTCCAGCCCCTACACCCCTCCCTATCTCTGTAACCACCTCCAGCCCCTACAACCCTCCCTATCTCTGTAACCTCCTCCAGCCCCTAAAACCCTCCCTATCTCTGTAACCTCCTCCAGCCCCTACACGCTCCCTATCTCTGTAACCTCCTCCAGCCCCTACAACCTTCCCTATCTCTGTAACATCCTCCAGCCCCTACAACCCTCCCTATCTCTGTAACATCCTCCAGTCCCTACAAACCTCCCTATCTCTGTAACCTCCTCCTGCCCCACACCCCTCCCTAACTCTGTAACCTCCTCCAGGCCCTACAACTCTCCCTATCTCTGTAACCTCCTCCAGCCCCTTCAACTCTCCCTATCTCTGTAACATCCTCCAGCCCCTTCAACCCTCCCTGTCTCTGTAACCTCCTCCAGCCCCTACAACCCTCCCTATCTCTGTAACCTCCTCCAGCCCCTACAACCCTCCCTATCTCTGTAACCTCCTCCAGCCCCTACTCCCCTCCCTATCTCTGTAACCTCCTCCAGCCCCTACACCCCTCCCTATCTCTGTAACCTCCTCCAGCCCCTACAACCCTCCCTATCTCTGTAACCTCCTCCAGCCCCTAGAACCCTCCCTATCTCTGTAACCTCCTCCAGCCCCTACAACCCTCCCTATCTCTGTAACCTCCTCCAGCCCCTACAACACTTCCTATCTCTGTAACCTCCTCCAGACCCTACACCCTCCCTATCTCTGTACCCTCCTCCAGCCCCTATACCCTCCCTTTCTCTGTAACATCCTCCAGACCCTACAACCCTCCCTATCTCTGTAACTAACTCCAGCCCCTACACCCCTCCCTGTCTCTGTAACCTCCTCCAGCCCCTTCACCCCTCCCTATCTCTGTAACCTCCTCCAGCCCCTACACCCCTCCCTATCTCTGTAACCTCCTCCAGTCACTACACCCCTCCCTATCTCTGTAACCTCCTCCCTGTCTCTGTAACCTCCTCCAGCCCCTACACGCTCCCTATCTCTGTAACCTCCTCCAGCCCCTACAACCCTCCCTATCTCTGTAACATCCTCCAGCCCCTACAACCCTCCCTATCTCTGTAACATCCTCCAGCCCCTACAACCCTCCCTATATCTGTAACCTCCCCCAGCCCCTACAATCCTCCCTATCTCTCTAACCTCCTGCAGCCCGTACACCCCTCCCTATCTCTGTAACATCCTCCAGCCCCTACACCCCTCCCTGTCTCTGTAACCTCCTCCAGCCCCTACAACCCTCCCTATATCTGCAACCTCCTCCAGCCCCTACAACACTCCCTATCTCTGTAACCCCCTCCAGCCCCTACAACCCTCCCGATCTCTGTAACCTCCTCCAGCCCCTACAACCCTACTATCTCTGTAACCTCCTCCAGCCCCTACACCCCTCCCTATCTCTGTAACCTCCTCCAGCCTCTACAACCCTCCCTATCTCTGTAACCTCCTCCAGCCCCTACAACCCTCCCTATCTCTGTAACCTCCTCCAGCCCCTACACCCCTCCCTATCTCTGTAACCTCCTCCAGCCCCTACACCCCTCCCTATCTCTGTAACCTCCTCCAGCCCCTACACCCCTCCCTATCTCTGTAACCTCCTCCAGCCCGTACAACCCTACTATCTCTGTAACCTCCTCCAGCCCCTAGACCCCTCCCTATCTCTGTAACCTCCTCCAGCCCCTACAACCCTCCCTATCTCTGTAATCTCCTCCAGCCCCTACAACCCTTCCTATCTCTGTAACCTCCTCCAGACCCTACACCCTCCCTATCTCTGTACCCTCCTCCAGCCCCTATACCCTCCCTTTCTCTGTAACATCCTCCAGACCCTACAACCCTCCCTATCTCTGTAACTAACTCCAGCCCCTACACCCCTCCCTATCTCTGTAACCTCCTCCAGCCCCTTCACCCCTCCCTATCTCTGTAACCTCCTCCAGCCCCTACACCCCTCCCTATCTCTGTAACCTCCTCCAGTCACTACACCCCTCCCTATCTCTCTAACCTCCTCCCTGTCTCTGTAACCTCCTCCAGCCCCTACACACTTCCCGATCTCTGTAACATCCTCCAGTCCCTACAACCCTCCCTATCTCTGTAACATCCTCCAGGCCCTACAACCCTCCTTATCTCTGTACCCTCCTCCAGCCACTACACACTTCCCTCCCTATCTCTGTAACATCCTCCAGCCCCTACAACCCTCCCTATATCTGCAACCTCCTCCAGCCCCTACAACCCTACTATCTCTGTAACCTCCTCCAGCCCCTACACCCCTCCCTATCTCTGTAACCTCCTCCAGCCTCTACAACCCTCCCTATCTCTGTACCCTCCTCCAGCCCCTACAACCCTACTATCTCTGTAACCTCCTCCAGCCCCTACACCCCTCACTATCTCTGTAACATCCTCCAGGCCCTACAAACCTCCCTATCTCTGTAACCTCCTCCTGCCCCACACACCTCCCTATCTCTGTAACCTCCTCCAGCCCCTAGAACCCTCCCTATCTCTGTAACCTCCTCCAGCCCCTACAACCCTCCCTATCTCTGTAACCTCCTCCAGCCCCTACAACACTTCCTATCTCTGTAACCTCCTCCAGACCCTACACCCTCCCTATCTCTGTACCCTCCTCCAGCCCCTATACCCTCCCTTTCTCTGTAACATCCTCCAGACCCTACAACCCTCCCTATCTCTGTAACTAAATCCAGCCCCTACACCCCTCCCTGTCTCTGTAACCTCCTCCAGCCCCTTCACCCCTCCCTATCTCTGTAACCTCCTCCAGCCCCTACACCCCTCCCTATCTCTGTAACCTCCTCCAGTCACTACACCCCTCCCTATCTCTGTAACCTCCTCCCTGTCTCTGTAACCTCCTCCAGCCCCTACACGCTTCCCGATCTCTGTAACATCCTCCAGTCCCTACAACCCTCCCTATCTCTGTAACATCCTCCAGGCCCTACAACCCTCCTTATCTCTGTACCCTCCTCCAGCCACTACACACTTCCCTCCCTATCTCTGTAACATCCTCCAGCCCCTACAACCCTCCCTATATCTGCAACCTCCTCCAGCCCCTACAACCCTACTATCTCTGTAACCTCCTCCAGCCCCTACACCCCTCCCTATCTCCGTAACCTCCTCCAGCCTCTACAACCCTCCCTATCTCTGTACCCTCCTCCAGCCCCTACAACCCTACTGTCTCTGTAACCTCCTCCAGCCCCTACACCCCTCACTATCTCTGTAACATCCTCCAGGCCCTACAAACCTCCCTATCTCTGTAACCTCCTCCTGCCCCACACCCCTCCCTAACTCTGTAACCTCATCCAGGCCCTACAACTCTCCCTATCTCTGTAACCTCCTCCAGCCCCTTCAACTCTCCCTATCTCTGTAACATCCTCCAGCCCCTTCAACCCTCCCTATCTCTGTAACATCCTCCAGCCCCTACACCCCTCCCTATCTCTGTAACCACCTCCAGCCCCTACAACCCTCCCTATCTCTGTAACCTCCTCCAGCCCCTAAAACCCTCCCTATCTCTGTAACCTCCTCCAGCCCCTACACGCTCCCTATCTCTGTAACCTCCTCCAGCCCCTTCAACTCTCCCTATCTCTGTAACATCTTCCAGCCCCTTCAACCCTCCCTATCTCTGTAACATCCTCCAGCCCCTACACCCCTCCCTATCTCTGTAACCACCTCCAGCCCCTACAACCCTCCCTATCTCTGTAACCTCCTCCAGCCCCTAAAACCCTCCCTATCTCTGTAACCTCCTCCAGCCCCTACACGCTCCCTATCTCTGTAACCTCCTCCAGCCCCTACAACCTTCCCTATCTCTGTAACATCCTCCAGCCCCTACAACCCTCCCTATCTCTGTAACATCCTCCAGTCCCTACAAACCTCCCTATCTCTGTAACCTCCTCCTGCCCCACACCCCTCCCTAACTCTGTAACCTCCTCCAGGCCCTACAACTCTCCCTATCTCTGTAACCTCCTCCAGCCCCTTCAACTCTCCCTATCTCTGTAACATCCTCCAGCCCCTTCAACCCTCCCTGTCTCTGTAACCTCCTCCAGCCCCTACAACCCTCCCTATCTCTGTAACCTCCTCCAGCCCCTACAACCCTCCCTATCTCTGTAACCTCCTCCAGCCCCTACTCCCCTCCCTATCTCTGTAACCTCCTCCAGCCCCTACACCCCTCCCTATCTCTGTAACCTCCTCCAGCCCCTACAACCCTCCCTATCTCTGTAACCTCCTGCAGCCCCTAGAACCCTCCCTATCTCTGTAACCTCCTCCAGCCCCTACAACCCTCCCTATCTCTGTAACCTCCTCCAGCCCCTACAACACTTCCTATCTCTGTAACCTCCTCCAGACCCTACACCCTCCCTATCTCTGTACCCTCCTCCAGCCCCTATACCCTCCCTTTCTCTGTAACATCCTCCAGACCCTACAACCCTCCCTATCTCTGTAACTAACTCCAGCCCCTACACCCCTCCCTGTCTCTGTAACCTCCTCCAGCCCCTTCACGCCTCCCTATCTCTGTAACCTCCTCCAGCCCCTACACCCCTCCCTATCTCTGTAACCTCCTCCAGTCACTACACCCCTCCCTATCTCTGTAACCTCCTCCCTGTCTCTGTAACCTCCTCCAGCCCCTACACGCTCCCTATCTCTGTAACCTCCTCCAGCCCCTACAACCCTCCCTATCTCTGTAACATCCTCCAGCCCCTACAACCCTCCCTATCTCTGTAACATCCTCCAGCCCCTACAACCCTCCCTATATCTGTAACCTCCCCCAGCCCCTACAATCCTCCCTATCTCTCTAACCTCCTGCAGCCCGTACACCCCTCCCTATCTCTGTAACATCCTCCAGCCCCTACACCCCTCCCTGTCTCTGTAACCTCCTCCAGCCCCTACAACCCTCCCTATATCTGCAACCTCCTCCAGCCCCTACAACACTCCCTATCTCTGTAACCCCCTCCAGCCCCTACAACCCTCCCTATCTCTATAACCTCCTCCAGCCCCTACAACCCTCCCTATCTCTGTAACCTCCTCCAGCCCCTACAACCCTCCCGATCTCTGTAACCTCCTCCAGCCCCTACAACCCTACTATCTCTGTAACCTCCTCCAGCCCCTACACCCCTCCCTATCTCTGTAACCTCCTCCAGCCTCTACAACCCTCCCTATCTCTGTAACCTCCTCCAGCCCCTACAACCCTCCCTATCTCTGTAACCTCCTCCAGCCCCTACACCCCTCCCTATCTCTGTAACCTCCTCCAGCCCCTACACCCCTCCCTATCTCTGTAACCTCCTCCAGCCCCTACACCCCTCCCTATCTCTGTAACCTCCTCCAGCCCGTACAACCCTACTATCTCTGTAACCTCCTCCAGCCCCTAGACCCCTCCCTATCTCTGTAACCTCCTCCAGCCCCTACAACCCTCCCTATCTCTGTAATCTCCTCCAGCCCCTACAACCCTTCCTATCTCTGTAACCTCCTCCAGACCCTACACCCTCCCTATCTCTGTACCCTCCTCCAGCCCCTATACCCTCCCTTTCTCTGTAACATCCTCCAGACCCTACAACCCTCCCTATCTCTGTAACTAACTCCAGCCCCTACACCCCTCCCTATCTCTGTAACCTCCTCCAGCCCCTTCACCCCTCCCTATCTCTGTAACCTCCTCCAGCCCCTACACCCCTCCCTATCTCTGTAACCTCCTCCAGTCACTACACCCCTCCCTATCTCTCTAACCTCCTCCCTGTCTCTGTAACCTCCTCCAGCCCCTACACACTTCCCGATCTCTGTAACATCCTCCAGTCCCTACAACCCTCCCTATCTCTGTAACATCCTCCAGGCCCTACAACCCTCCTTATCTCTGTACCCTCCTCCAGCCACTACACACTTCCCTCCCTATCTCTGTAACATCCTCCAGCCCCTACAACCCTCCCTATATCTGCAACCTCCTCCAGCCCCTACAACCCTACTATCTCTGTAACCTCCTCCAGCCCCTACACCCCTCCCTATCTCTGTAACCTCCTCCAGCCTCTACAACCCTCCCTATCTCTGTACCCTCCTCCAGCCCCTACAACCCTACTATCTCTGTAACCTCCTCCAGCCCCTACACCCCTCACTATCTCTGTAACATCCTCCAGGCCCTACAAACCTCCCTATCTCTGTAACCTCCTCCTGCCCCACACACCTCCCTAACTCTGTAACCTCATCCAGGCCCTACAACTCTCCCTATCTCTGTAACCTCCTCCAGCCCCTTCAACTCTCCCTATCTCTGTAACATCCTCCAGCCCCTTCAACCCTCCCTATCTCTGTAACATCCTCCAGCCCCTACACCCCTCCCTATCTCTGTAACCACCTCCAGCCCCTACAACCCTCCCTATCTCTGTAACCTCCTCCAGCCCCTAAAACCCTCCCTATCTCTGTAACCTCCTCCAGCCCCTACACGCTCCCTATCTCTGTAACCTCCTCCAGCCCCTTCAACTCTCCCTATCTCTGTAACATCTTCCAGCCCCTTCAACCCTCCCTATCTCTGTAACATCCTCCAGCCCCTACACCCCTCCCTATCTCTGTAACCACCTCCAGCCCCTACAACCCTCCCTATCTCTGTAACCTCCTCCAGCCCCTAAAACCCTCCCTGTCTCTGTAACCTCCTCCAGCCCCTACACGCTCCCTATCTCTGTAACCTCCTCCAGCCCCTACAACCTTCCCTATCTCTGTAACATCCTCCAGCCCCTACAACCCTCCCTATCTCTGTAACATCCTCCAGTCCCTACAAACCTCCCTATCTCTGTAACCTCCTCCTGCCCCACACCCCTCCCTAACTCTGTAACCTCCTCCAGGCCCTACAACTCTCCCTATCTCTGTAACCTCCTCCAGCCCCTTCAACTCTCCCTATCTCTGTAACATCCTCCAGCCCCTTCAACCCTCCCTGTCTCTGTAACCTCCTCCAGCCCCTACAACCCTCCCTATCTCTGTAACCTCCTCCAGCCCCTACAACCCTCCCTATCTCTGTAACCTCCTCCAGCCCCTACACCCCTCCCTATCTCTGTAACCTCCTCCAGCCCCTACACCCCTCCCTATCTCTGTAACCTCCTCCAGCCCCTACAACCCTCCCTATCTCTGTAACCTCCTCCAGCCCCTAGAACCCTCCCTATCTCTGTAACCTCCTCCAGCCCCTACAACCCTCCCTATCTCTGTAACCTCCTCCAGCCCCTACAACACTTCCTATCTCTGTAACCTCCTCCAGACCCTACACCCTCCCTATCTCTGTAACCTCCTCCAGACCCTACACCCTCCCTATCTCTGTACCCTCCTCCAGCCCCTATACCCTCCCTTTCTCTGTAACATCCTCCAGACCCTACAACCCTCCCTATCTCTGTAACTAAATCCAGCCCCTACACCCCTCCCTGTCTCTGTAACCTCCTCCAGCCCCTTCACCCCTCCCTATCTCTGTAACCTCCTCCAGCCCCTACACCCCTCCCTATCTCTGTAACCTCCTCCAGTCACTACACCCCTCCCTATCTCTGTAACCTCCTCCCTGTCTCTGTAACCTCCTCCAGCCCCTACACGCTTCCCGATCTCTGTAACATCCTCCAGTCCCTACAACCCTCCCTATCTCTGTAACATCCTCCAGGCCCTACAACCCTCCTTATCTCTGTACCCTCCTCCAGCCACTACACACTTCCCTCCCTATCTCTGTAACATCCTCCAGCCCCTACAACCCTCCCTATATCTGCAACCTCCTCCAGCCCCTACAACCCTACTATCTCTGTAACCTCCTCCAGCCCCTACACCCCTCCCTATCTCTGTAACCTCCTCCAGCCTCTACAACCCTCCCTATCTCTGTACCCTCCTCCAGCCCCTACAACCCTACTGTCTCTGTAACCTCCTCCAGCCCCTACACCCCTCACTATCTCTGTAACATCCTCCAGGCCCTACAAACCTCCCTATCTCTGTAACCTCCTCCTGCCCCACACCCCTCCCTAACTCTGTAACCTCATCCAGGCCCTACAACTCTCCCTATCTCTGTAACCTCCTCCAGCCCCTTCAACTCTCCCTATCTCTGTAACATCCTCCAACCCCTTCAACCCTCCCTATCTCTGTAACATCCTCCAGCCCCTACACCCCTCCCTATCTCTGTAACCACCTCCAGCCCCTACAACCCTCCCTATCTCTGTAACCTCCTCCAGCCCCTAAAACCCTCCCTATCTCTGTAACCTCCTCCAGCCCCTACACGCTCCCTATCTCTGTAACCTCCTCCAGCCCCTACAACCTTCCCTATCTCTGTAACATCCTCCAGCCCCTACAACCCTCCTTATCTCTGTAACATCCTCCAGTTCCTACAAACCTCCCTATCTCTGTAACCTCCTCCTGCCCCACACCCCTCCCTAACTCTGTAACCTCCTCCAGGCCCTACAACTCTCCCTATCTCTATAACCTCCTCCAGCCCGTAAAACCCTCCCTATCTCTGTAACCTCCTCCAGCCCCTACAACCCTCCCTATATCTGTAACCTCCTCCAGCCCCTACAACCCTACTATCTCTGTAACCTCCTCCAGCCCCTACACCCCTCCCTATCTCTGTAACCTCCTCCAGCCTCTACAACCCTCCCTATCTCTGTAAACTCCTCCAGCCCCTACAACCCTCCCTATCTCTGTAACCTCCTCCAGCCCCTACACCCCTCCCTATCTCTGTAACCTCCTCCAGCCCCTAAAACCCTCCCTATCTCTGTAACCTCCTCCAGCCCCTACACGCTCCCTATCTCTGTAACCTCCTCCAGCCCCTTCAACTCTCCCTATCTCTGTAACATCTTCCAGCCCCTTCAACCCTCCCTATCTCTGTAACATCCTCCAGCCCCTACACCCCTCCCTATCTCTGTAACCACCTCCAGCCCCTACAACCCTCCCTATCTCTGTAACCTCCTCCAGCCCCTAAAACCCTCCCTGTCTCTGTAACCTCCTCCAGCCCCTACACGCTCCCTATCTCTGTAACCTCCTCCAGCCCCTACAACCTTCCCTATCTCTGTAACATCCTCCAGCCCCTACAACCCTCCCTATCTCTGTAACATCCTCCAGTCCCTACAAACCTCCCTATCTCTGTAACCTCCTCCTGCCCCACACCCCTCCCTAACTCTGTAACCTCCTCCAGGCCCTACAACTCTCCCTATCTCTGTAACCTCCTCCAGCCCCTACAACTCTCCCTATCTCTGTAACATCCTCCAGCCCCTTCAACCCTCCCTGTCTCTGTAACCTCCTCCAGCCCCTACAACCCTCCCTATCTCTGTAACCTCCTCCAGCCCCTACAACCCTCCCTATCTCTGTAACCTCCTCCAGCCCCTACACCCCTCCCTATCTCTGTAACCTCCTCCAGCCCCTACACCCCTCCCTATCTCTGTAACCTCCTCCAGCCCCTACAACCCTCCCTATCTCTGTAACCTCCTCCAGCCCCTAGAACCCTCCCTATCTCTGTAACCTCCTCCAGCCCCTACAACCCTCCCTATCTCTGTAACCTCCTCCAGCCCCTACAACACTTCCTATCTCTGTAACCTCCTCCAGACCCTACACGCTCCCTATCTCTGTACCCTCCTCCAGCCCCTATACCCTCCCTTTCTCTGTAACATCCTCCAGACCCTACAACCCTCCCTATCTCTGTAACTAAATCCAGCCCCTACACCCCTCCCTGTCTCTGTAACCTCCTCCAGCCCCTTCACCCCTCCCTATCTCTGTAACCTCCTCCAGCCCCTACACCCCTCCCTATCTCTGTAACCTCCTCCAGTCACTACACCCCTCCCTATCTCTGTAACCTCCTCCCTGTCTCTGTAACCTCCTCCAGCCCCTACACGCTTCCCGATCTCTGTAACATCCTCCAGTCCCTACAACCCTCCCTATCTCTGTAACATCCTCCAGGCCCTACAACCCTCCTTATCTCTGTACCCTCCTCCAGCCACTACACACTTCCCTCCCTATCTCTGTAACATCCTCCAGCCCCTACAACCCTCCCTATATCTGCAACCTCCTCCAGCCCCTACAACCCTACTATCTCTGTAACCTCCTCCATCCCCTACACCCCTCCCTATCTCCGTAACCTCCTCCAGCCTCTACAACCCTCCCTATCTCTGTACCCTCCTCCAGCCCCTACAACCCTACTGTCTCTGTAACCTCCTCCAGCCCCTACACCCCTCACTATCTCTGTAACATCCTCCAGGCCCTACAAACCTCCCGATCTCTGTAACCTCCTCCTGCCCCACACCCCTCCCTAACTCTGTAACCTCATCCAGGCCCTACAACTCTCCCTATCTCTGTAACCTCCTCCAGCCCCTTCAACTCTCCCTATCTCTGTAACATCCTCCAGCCCCTTCAACCCTCCCTATCTCTGTAACATCCTCCAGCCCCTACACCCCTCCCTATCTCTGTAACCACCTCCAGCCCCTACAACCCTCCCTATCTCTGTAACCTCCTCCAGCCCCTAAAACCCTCCCTATCTCTGTAACCTCCTCCAGCCCCACACCCCTCCCTAACTCTGTAACCTCCTCCAGGCCCTACAACTCTCCCTATCTCTGTAACCTCCTCCAGCCCCTTCAACTCTCCCTATCTCTGTAACATCCTCCAGCCCCTTCAACCCTCCCTGTCTCTGTAACCTCCTCCAGCCCCTACAACCCTCCCTATCTCTGTACCCTCCTCCAGCCCCTACAACCCTCCCTATCTCTGTAACCTCCTCCAGCCCCTACTCCCCTCCCTATCTCTGTAACCTCCTCCAGCCCCTACACCCCTCCCTATCTCTGTAACCTCCTCCAGCCCCTACAACCCTCCCTATCTCTGTAACCTCCTCCAGCCCCTAGAACCCTCCCTATCTCTGTAACCTCCTCCAGCCCCTTCAACCCTCCCTATCTCTGTAACCTCCTCCAGCCCCTACAACACTTCCTATCTCTGTAACCTCCTCCAGACCCTACACCCTCCCTATCTCTGTACCCTCCTCCAGCCCCTATACCCTCCCTTTCTCTGTAACATCCTCCAGACCCTACAACCCTCCCTATCTCTGTAACTAACTCCAGCCCCTACACCCCTCCCTGTCTCTGTAACCTCCTCCAGCCCCTTCACCCCTCCCTATCTCTGTAACCTCCTCCAGCCCCTACACCCCTCCCTATCTCTGTAACCTCCTCCAGTCACTACACCCCTCCCTATCTCTGTAACCTCCTCCCTGTCTCTGTAACCTCCTCCAGCCCCTACACGCTCCCTATCTCTGTAACCTCCTCCAGCCCCTACAACCCTCCCTATCTCTGTAACATCCTCCAGCCCCTACAACCCTCCCTATCTCTGTAACATCCTCCAGCCCCTACAACCCTCCCTATATCTGTAACCTCCCCCAGCCCCTACAATCCTCCCTATCTCTCTAACCTCCTGCAGCCCGTACTCCCCTCCCTATCTCTGTAACATCCTCCAGCCCCTACACCCCTCCCTGTCTCTGTAACCTCCTCCAGCCCCTACAACCCTCCCTATATCTGCAACCTCCTCCAGCCCCTACAACACTCCCTATCTCTGTAACCCCCTCCAGCCCCTACAACCCTCCCTATCTCTATAACCTCCTCCAGCCCCTACAACCCTCCCTATCTCTGTAACCTCCTCCAGCCCCTACAACCCTCCCGATCTCTGTAACCTCCTCCAGCCCCTACAACCCTACTATCTCTGTAACCTCCTCCAGCCCCTACACCCCTCCCTATCTCTGTAACCTCCTCCAGCCTCTACAACCCTCCCTATCTCTGTAACCTCCTCCAGCCCCTACAACCCTCCCTATCTCTGTAACCTCCTCCAGCCCCTACACCCCTCCCTATCTCTGTAACCTCCTCCAGCCCCTACACCCCTCCCTATCTCTGTAACCTCCTCCAGCCCCTACACCCCTCCCTATCTCTGTAACCTCCTCCAGCCCGTACAACCCTACTATCTCTGTAACCTCCTCCAGCCCCTAGACCCCTCCCTATCTCTGTAACCTCCTCCAGCCCCTACAACCCTCCCTATCTCTGTAATCTCCTCCAGCCCCTACAACCCTTCCTATCTCTGTAACCTCCTCCAGACCCTACACCCTCCCTATCTCTGTACCCTCCTCCAGCCCCTATACCCTCCCTTTCTCTGTAACATCCTCCAGACCCTACAACCCTCCCTATCTCTGTAACTAACTCCAGCCCCTACACCCCTCCCTATCTCTGTAACCTCCTCCAGCCCCTTCACCCCTCCCTATCTCTGTAACCTCCTCCAGCCCCTACACCCCTCCCTATCTCTGTAACCTCCTCCAGTCACTACACCCCTCCCTATCTCTCTAACCTCCTCCCTGTCTCTGTAACCTCCTCCAGCCCCTACACACTTCCCGATCTCTGTAACATCCTCCAGTCCCTACAACCCTCCCTATCTCTGTAACATCCTCCAGGCCCTACAACCCTCCTTATCTCTGTACCCTCCTCCAGCCACTACACACTTCCCTCCCTATCTCTGTAACATCCTCCAGCCCCTACAACCCTCCCTATATCTGCAACCTCCTCCAGCCCCTACAACCCTACTATCTCTGTAACCTCCTCCAGCCCCTACACCCCTCCCTATCTCTGTAACCTCCTCCAGCCTCTACAACCCTCCCTATCTCTGTACCCTCCTCCAGCCCCTACAACCCTACTATCTCTGTAACCTCCTCCAGCCCCTACACCCCTCACTATCTCTGTAACATCCTCCAGGCCCTACAAACCTCCCTATCTCTGTAACCTCCTCCTGCCCCACACCCCTCCCTAACTCTGTAACCTCATCCAGGCCCTACAACTCTCCCTATCTCTGTAACCTCCTCCAGCCCCTTCAACTCTCCCTATCTCTGTAACATCCTCCAGCCCCTTCAACCCTCCCTATCTCTGTAACATCCTCCAGCCCCTACACCCCTCCCTATCTCTGTAACCACCTCCAGCCCCTACAACCCTCCCTATCTCTGTAACCTCCTCCAGCCCCTAAAACCCTCCCTATCTCTGTAACCTCCTCCAGCCCCTACACGCTCCCTATCTCTGTAACCTCCTCCAGCCCCTTCAACTCTCCCTATCTCTGTAACATCTTCCAGCCCCTTCAACCCTCCCTATCTCTGTAACATCCTCCAGCCCCTACACCCCTCCCTATCTCTGTAACCACCTCCAGCCCCTACAACCCTCCCTATCTCTGTAACCTCCTCCAGCCCCTAAAACCCTCCCTGTCTCTGTAACCTCCTCCAGCCCCTACACGCTCCCTATCTCTGTAACCTCCTCCAGCCCCTACAACCTTCCCTATCTCTGTAACATCCTCCAGCCCCTACAACCCTCCCTATCTCTGTAACATCCTCCAGTCCCTACAAACCTCCCTATCTCTGTAACCTCCTCCTGCCCCACACCCCTCCCTAACTCTGTAACCTCCTCCAGGCCCTACAACTCTCCCTATCTCTGTAACCTCCTCCAGCCCCTTCAACTCTCCCTATCTCTGTAACATCCTCCAGCCCCTTCAACCCTCCCTGTCTCTGTAACCTCCTCCAGCCCCTACAACCCTCCCTATCTCTGTAACCTCCTCCAGCCCCTACAACCCTCCCTATCTCTGTAACCTCCTCCAGCCCCTACACCCCTCCCTATCTCTGTAACCTCCTCCAGCCCCTACACCCCTCCCTATCTCTGTAACCTCCTCCAGCCCCTACAACCCTCCCTATCTCTGTAACCTCCTCCAGCCCCTAGAACCCTCCCTATCTCTGTAACCTCCTCCAGCCCCTACAACCCTCCCTATCTCTGTAACCTCCTCCAGCCCCTACAACACTTCCTATCTCTGTAACCTCCTCCAGACCCTACACCCTCCCTATCTCTGTACCCTCCTCCAGCCCCTATACCCTCCCTTTCTCTGTAACATCCTCCAGACCCTACAACCCTCCCTATCTCTGTAACTAAATCCAGCCCCTACACCCCTCCCTGTCTCTGTAACCTCCTCCAGCCCCTTCACCCCTCCCTATCTCTGTAACCTCCTCCAGCCCCTACACCCCTCCCTATCTCTGTAACCTCCTCCAGTCACTACACCCCTCCCTATCTCTGTAACCTCCTCCCTGTCTCTGTAACCTCCTCCAGCCCCTACACGCTTCCCGATCTCTGTAACATCCTCCAGTCCCTACAACCCTCCCTATCTCTGTAACATCCTCCAGGCCCTACAACCCTCCTTATCTCTGTACCCTCCTCCAGCCACTACACACTTCCCTCCCTATCTCTGTAACATCCTCCAGCCCCTACAACCCTCCCTATATCTGCAACCTCCTCCAGCCCCTACAACCCTACTATCTCTGTAACCTCCTCCAGCCCCTACACCCCTCCCTATCTCTGTAACCTCCTCCAGCCTCTACAACCCTCCCTATCTCTGTACCCTCCTCCAGCCCCTACAACCCTACTGTCTCTGTAACCTCCTCCAGCCCCTACACCCCTCACTATCTCTGTAACATCCTCCAGGCCCTACAAACCTCCCTATCTCTGTAACCTCCTCCTGCCCCACACCCCTCCCTAACTCTGTAACCTCATCCAGGCCCTACAACTCTCCCTATCTCTGTAACCTCCTCCAGCCCCTTCAACTCTCCCTATCTCTGTAACATCCTCCAACCCCTTCAACCCTCCCTATCTCTGTAACATCCTCCAGCCCCTACACCCCTCCCTATCTCTGTAACCACCTCCAGCCCCTACAACCCTCCCTATCTCTGTAACCTCCTCCAGCCCCTAAAACCCTCCCTATCTCTGTAACCTCCTCCAGCCCCTACACGCTCCCTATCTCTGTAACCTCCTCCAGCCCCTACAACCTTCCCTATCTCTGTAACATCCTCCAGCCCCTACAACCCTCCTTATCTCTGTAACATCCTCCAGTCCCTACAAACCTCCCTATCTCTGAAACCTCCTCCTGCCCCACACCCCTCCCTAACTCTGTAACCTCCTCCAGGCCCTACAACTCTCCCTATCTCTATAACCTCCTCCAGCCCGTAAAACCCTCCCTATCTCTGTAACCTCCTCCAGCCCCTACAACCCTCCCTATATCTGTAACCTCCTCCAGCCCCTACAACCCTACTATCTCTGTAACCTCCTCCAGCCCCTACACCCCTCCCTATCTCTGTAACCTCCTCCAGCCTCTACAACCCTCCCTATCTCTGTAAACTCCTCCAGCCCCTACAACCCTCCCTATCTCTGTAACCTCCTCCAGCCCCTACACCCCTCCCTATCTCTGTAACCTCCTCCAGCCCCTACACCCCTCCCTATCTCTGTAACCTCCTCCAGACCCTACACCCCTCCCTATCTCTGTAACCTCCTCCAGCCCGTACAACCCTCCCTATCTCTGTAACCTCCTCCAGCCCGTACAACCCTCCCTATCTCTGTAACCTCCTCCAGTCCCTAGACCCCTCCCTATCTCTGTAACCTCCTCCAGCCCCTACAACCCTCCCTATCTCTGTAACCTCCTCCAGCCCCTACAACCCTTCCTATCTCTGTAACCTCCTCCAGCCCCTACACCCTCCCTATCTCTGTACCCTCCTCCAGCCCCTATACCCTCCCTTTCTCTGTAACATCCTCCAGACCCTACAACCCTCCCTATCTCTGTAACTAACTCCAGCCCCTACACCCCTCCCTATCTCTGTAACCTCCTCCAGCCCCTACACCCCTCCCTATCTCTGTAACCTCCTCCAGCCCCTACACCCCTCCCTATCTCTGTAACCTCCTCCAGCCACTACACCCCTCCCTATCTCTGTAACCTCCTCCCTGTCTCTGTAACCTCCTCCAGCCCCTACAACCCTCCCTATTTCTGTAACCTCCTCCAGCCACTACACACTTCCCGATCTCTGTAACATCCTCCAGTCCCTACAACCCTCCCTATCTCTGTAACATCCTCCAGCCCCTACAACCCTCCTTATCTCTGTAACCTCCTCCAGCCACTACACACTTCCCTCCCTATCTCTGTAACATCCTCCAGCCCCTACAACCCTCCCTATATCTGCAACCTCCTCCAGCCCCTACAACCCTCCCTATCTCTGTAACATCCTCCATCCCCTACAACCCTCCCTATCTCTATAACCTCCTCCAGCCCCTACAACCCTCCCTATCTCTGTAACCTCCTCCAGCCCCTACAACACTCCCTATCTCTGTACCCTCCTCCAGCCCCTACAACCCTACTATCTCTGTAACCTCCTCCAGCCCCTACACCCCTCCCTATCTCTGTAACCTCCTCCAGCCCCTACAACCCTCCCTATCTCTGTAACCTCCTACAGCCCCTAGACCCCTCCCTATCTCTGTAACCTCCTCCAGCCCCTACAACCCTTCCTATCTCTGTAACCTCCTCCAGCCCCTACAACCCTCCCTATCTCTGTACCCTCCTCCAGCCCCTATACCCTCCCTTTCCCTGTAACATCCTCCAGCCACTACAACCCTCCCTATCTCTGTAACCTCCTCCCTGTCTCTGTAACCTCCTCCAGCCCCTACACCCCTCCCTATCTCTGTAACCTCCTCCAGCCCCTACAACCCTCCCTATCTCTGTAACATCCTCCAGACCCTACAACCCTCCCTATCTCTGTAACTAACTCCAGCCCCTACACCCCTCCCTATCTCTGTAACCTCCTCCAGCCCCTGCACCCCTCCCTATCTCTGTAACCTCCTCCAGCCACCACACCCCTCCCTATCTCTGTAACCTCCTCCCTGTCTCTGTAACCTCCTCCAGCCCCTACAACCCTCCCTATCTCTGTAACCTCCTCCAGCCACTACACACTTCCCGATCTCTGTGACATCCTCCAGTCCCTACAACCCTCCCTATCTCTGTAACCTCCTCCAGCCACTACACCCCTCCCTATCTCTGTAACCTCCTCCCTGTCTCTGTAACCTCCTCCAGCCCCTACAACCCTCCCTATCTCTGTAACCTCCTCCAGCCACTACACACTTCCCGATCTCTGTAACATCCTCCAGTCCCTACAACCCTCCCTATCTCTGTAACATCCTCCAGCCCCTACAACCCTCCTTATCTCTGTAACCTCCTCCAGCCACTACACAGTTCCCAATCTCTGTAACATCCTCCAGCCCCTACAACCCTCCCTATATCTGCAACCGCCTCCAGCCCCTACAACCCTCCCTATCTCTGTAACCCCCTCCATCCCCTACAACCCTCCCTATCTCTGTAACCTCCTCCAGCCCCTACAACACTCCCTATCTCTGTACCCTCCTCCAGCCCCTACAACCCTACTATCTCTGTAACCTCCTCCAGCCCCTACACCCCTCCCTATCTCTGTAACCTCCTCCAGCCTCTACAACCCTCCCTATCTCTGTAACCTCCTCCAGCCCCTACAACCCTCCCTATCTCTGTAACCTCCTCCAGCCCCTACACCCCTCCCTATCTCTGTAACCTCCTCCAGCCCCTGCACCCCTCCCTATCTCTGTAACCTCCTCCAGCCCCTACACCCCTCCCTATCTCTGTAACCTCCTCCAGCCCCTACAACCCTCCCTATCTCTGTACCCTCCTCCAGCCCCTACACCCTCCCTATCTCTGTACCCTCCTCCAGCCCCTATACCCTCCCTTTCTCTGTAACATCCTCCAGCCACTACACCCCTCCCTATCTCTGTAACCTCCTCCCTGTCTCTGTAACCTCCTCCAGCCCCTACAACCCTCCCTATCTCTGTCACATCCTCCAGCCCCTATACCCTCCCTTTCTCTGTAACATCCTCCAGCCCCTACAACCCTCCCTATCTCTGTCACATCCTCCAGCCCCTATACCCTCCCTTTCTCTGTAACCTCCTCCAGCCACTACACACTTCCCGATCTCTGTAACATCCTCCAGCCCCTACAACCCTCCCTATCTCTGTAACCTCCTCCAGCCTCTACACACTTCCCGATTTCTGTAACATCCTCCAGTCCCTACAACCCTCCCTATCTCTGTAACATCCTCCAGCCTCTACACACTTCCCGATTTCTGTAACATCCTCCAGCCCCTACACCCCTCCCTATCTCTGTAACATCCTCCAGCACCTACAACCCTCCCTATCTCTGTAACCTCCTCCAGCACCTACAACCCTCCCTATCACTGTACCTCAGCCCCAACAACTACAGGGGAGTTGGTGGAATACGGGTAATGTCACTAGACTAGTAATCCAGAGACCCAGGATAATGCTCTTGGAATAAAAATAGAAAATTCTGGAAAACCTGAGCTGGTCTGGTAACATTAGCGGCAGGAGAAACAGAGTTAATGTTTCAAGTCCATCTGGCTCTTCTTCCGAGTTTGAGTTTCCCAGGTCCTGATGCTGCGTTCATTGACAACAGATCTCTGACGAAGGCTCATATGGACTCGAAATGTTAACTTTGCTTTTCTCACCACCGATGTTGCCAGATGTGCTGAGTTTTCCCAGCATTCTCTGTTTTTAGTTCAGATTTCCAGCACATGCATTATTTTGCTTTGGTCTTTAAGCTGTGGGCACCTGCGTTCCAATCACACTATGGGAGATGGTGGAATTTGAATTCAATAAAAATATAGAATTTGAACTCTGATGTTGACTAGGAAACCATTGTCGATTGTTGTAAAAACCCATCTGGTTCACTAATGTCCTTTAGGGAAGGAAATCTGCTCTGCTGAGCTGCTCTGGCTGACACGTGAATCCAGACCCATCGTCAGTGTGGTTGACTGTGAAATGGTCTCTCAAGCCACTCAGCTGTAACAAACCATGAGCAAGTCACAAAAAAGGAATGAAACTGGATGGACCACCTGGCATTGGCCTAGGCACCAAAAGCAACAACGGCAAACTCAACCCTGTCAACCCTGCAACGTCCTCCTTGCTAATGTCTGGGGGCTAGTGCTGAAATTGGGAGAGCTGCCTCACAGACTGGCCAAGCAATAGACTGACATAGTCATCCTCACGCAATCATACCTTACAGACAATGTCCCAGACACCACCATCACCATCCCTGCGTATCCCAGGCCCAGCAGCAGGACAGACCCAGCAGAGGTGACAGCACAGTGGCATACAGTCAGGAGGGAGTTGCCCTGGGAATCCTCAACGTTGACTCCAGATCCCATGAAGTCTCATGACATCAGGTCAAACATGGACAAGGAAACCTCCAGCTGATGACCACGTACCGCCCTCTCTCAGCTGATGAACCAGTGCTCCTGCATGTTGAACATCACTTGGAGGAAGCACTGACGGTGGCAAGGGCACAGAATGGTCTCTGGGTGGAGGGATTCAATGTCCATCACCAAGAATAGTTCGGTAGCACCACTACTAACCGAGCTGGCTGAGTCCTAAGTGACTTAGCTGCTAGACTGGGTCTGTGGCAGGTGGAGAGGGGGCCAATAGGAGGGAAAAATGTACTTGACCTCAGAACCTACTTGACCTCATCCTCGCCAACCTGCCTGCTGCAGATGCATCTGTCCATGACAGTATTGGTAGGAGTGACCACCGCACAGTCATTGTGGAGATGAAGTCCCACCTTCACATTGAGGATACACTCCATCGTGTTGTGTGGCACTACCACCATACTAAACGGGATAGATTTCCAACAGATCTAGCAACTTAAGACTAGGCAACAGTGAGGTGTTGTGGGCCATCAGCAACAGCAGAATTGTACTCAACCACAATCTGTAACCTCATGGCCCGGCATATCCCCCACTCTCCCATTACCATCAAGCCAGGGGATCAACCCCAGTTCAATGAAGAGTGCAGGAGGGCATGCCAGGAGCAGCACCAGGGGCATATCGAAAAATGAGGTGTCAACCTGGTGAAGACACAACCTGCGTGGTAAACAGCATAAGCAGCAAGTGATAGACAGAACTAATCGATTCCACAACCAACGGATCAGATCTAAGCTCTGCAGTCCTGCCACATCCAGTGGTGAATGGTGATGGACAATTAAACAACTCACTGGAGAAGGAGGCGCCACAGCACATCAGTGCAAAATGTCAGGCTGAAGCATTCGCAACAATCTTCAGCCAGAAGTGCTGAGTGGATGAACCATCTCAGCCTCCTCCGGAGGTCCCCAGCATCACAGATGCCAGTCTTCAGCCAATTCGATTCACTCCACATGATATCAAGAAACGACTGAAGGCACCGGATACGGCAAAGGCTATGGGCCCTGACAATATTCCAGTAATAGTACAGAAGGCTTGTGCTCCAGGATTTACTGTGCTCTTAGCCAAGCTGTTCCAGTACAACTACAACACTGGCATCTACCCGGCAATGTGGAAAATTGCCCAGGTGTATCCTGTACACAACAAGCAGGACAAATCCAACTTACCATCCATCTGGATCATCAGTAAAGTAATGGCAGGGACCATCAACAGGGCTATCAAGTGACACTTACTTAGCATTAACCTGCTCACTGAAGCCCAGTTTGGGTTCTGCCAGGGCCACTCAGCTCTGACCTCATTACAGCCTTGGTTCAAACATGGACAAAAGAGCTGAACTCCCGAGGTGAGGTGAGAGTGACTGCCCCTGACATCCAGGCCACAGTGACTGAGTGCGGAATCAAGGAGCCCTCGCAAAACTGGAGTCAATGGGAATCAGGGGAAAACTCTCCACTGGTTGGAGTCATACCCAGCACAAAGGAAGATGGTTGTGGTTGTTGGAGGTCAGTCACCTCAGCTCCAGAACATCACTGCAGGAGTTCCTCAGGGTAGTGTCCTCGGCCCAATTATGTTCCGCTACTTCATCAATAACCTTCCTTCCATCATAAGGTCAGAGGTGGGATGTTCGCTGATGATTCCACAATATTCAGCACCATTCGCGACTCCTCAGATACTGAAGCAGTCCATGCCCAAATGCAGCAAGGTCTGAACAATATCCAGGCTTGGGCTGACAAGTGGTAAGAAACATTGTGCCACACAAGAGCCAGGCAATGACCATTCCCAACAAGAGAGAATCCAACCATCGCCCCTTGACATTCAATGGCATTACCATCACTGAATCCCCCATTATCAACATCCTGGGGGTTACCATTGACCAGAAACTGAAGTGGACTTGGTATAAAGATACGGTGGCTACAAGAGCAGGTCAGAGGCTGGGAATCCTGCGGTGAGTAACTCACCTCCTGACTCCCCAAAGCCTGTCCACCATCTACAAGGCACAAGTCAGGAGTGGGATGGAATACTCCCCACTTGCCTGGATGCGTGCAGCTCCCACAATATTCAGAATTACAGAATTATTATGTCACAAAGGAGACCATTCAGCCCATCATGTCTGCACTGGCTCTCCGAATGAAGTTACTGCCAATCTCCTGCTTTTTCCCCATACTCCTGCACATTGTTTCTATTTACATAATCATCTAATGCCTCGATTGAACCTGCCTCCACCACACTTTCAGACAGTGCATTCCAGACCCGAACCACTCCCTGTGTGAAGACGTTTTTTTTCTCCCATCGCATTTGCTTCTTTTGCAAATCACTTTATATCTGTGCCTTCTTGTTCTCAATCCCTTGACGAGCGGGAACAGTTTCTCCCTCTCTACTTCATTCAGCTCCCTCAAGATTTTGAACAACTCTGTCAAATCTCCTCTTAGCCTTCTCCTCTCCAAGGAGAATAGTCCCAACGTCTCCAATCAATCTTCATAAATAAAGTTTCTCCTCCCTGGAACCATTCTTGTAAACCACTTCTGCACAATGCGTTCACATCCTTCCTATAGTTTGGCGCCCGAGCTGTACACAATACTCCAGCTGGGGTTTAATGAGTGTCTTTTATAAATTCAGCAGAACCTCCCTGCTCTTGTACTCTGTGCACTTTTAATAAAGCCCAAGACACTGTCTGCTTTATTGACTGCTCTCTTCACCTGTCCTACCAGCTTCAATATCTATGCACATGTACACCCTCTGCTCCTGCACCCCTTTAAGAATTGTACCCCTCATTTTATCTTGTCAATCCATGTTCTTCCTCCCAAAATGCATCACCTCGCACTTCTATCCTCTCACTTCTGTGATTGAATTTTATGAGGAGGTGACCAGGTGTGTAGATGAGGGTAGTGCAGTTGATGTAGTTAATATGGATTTCAGCAAAGCCTTTGACAAGGTCCCACATGGGAGACTTATAAAGAAGGCAAATGCACATGGGATACAGGGTAATTTGATGAGGTGGATTCAAAATTGGTTTAGTTGTAGGAGACAGAGGGTGATGACAGAAGGATGCTTTAGTGACTGGAAACCTGTGTCCAGTGGTGTACCACAGGGATCTGTGCTGGGTCCCCTATTATTCGTCATTTATATAAACCACATAGATGACTATGTAGGGTTAGGATTAGTAAGTTTGTAGATGACACAAAGTTTGGCCGGGTGGTTAACAGTGAGGTTCAGTGTCTTGGGCTACAGGAAGATATAGACGGGATGGTCAAATGGGCAGATAAGTGGCAGATGGAATTTAACCCTGAAAAGTGGGAGGTGATACACTTTGGAAGGAGTAATTTGACAAGGAAGTATTCAATGAATTGCATGACACTAGGAAGTGCTGAGGAACAAATGGACCTTGGCGTGTGTGTCCATAGATCTCTGAAGGCAGAGGGGCATGTTAGTGGGGTGGTGAAAAAGGCATATGGGACATTTGCCTTTATCAATCGAGGCATAAATGACAAAAGTAGGGAGGTCATGTTGGAGTTGTATAGAACCTTGATGAGGCCACAGCTAGAGTACTGTATGCAGTTCTGGTCGCCACATTATAGGAAGGATGTGAGTGCACTGGAGGGGGTGCAGAGGAGATTCACCAGGATGTTGCCTGGGATGAAACATTTAAGTTATGAAGAGAGGTTGGATAGACTTGGGTTGTTTTTGTTGGAGCAGAGAAGACTGAGGGGCGACCTGATCGAGGTGTACAAGATTATGAGGGACATGGACAGGGTGGATAGGGAGCAGCTGTTCCCCTTAGTTGAAGGGTCAGTCACGAGGGGACATAAGTTCAAGGTGAGGGGCAGGAGGTTTAGGGGGGATGTGAGGAAATACTTTTTTACCCAGAGGGTGGTGACGGTCTGGAATGCGCTGCCTGGGAGGGTGGTGGAGGCAGGTTGCCTCACATCCTTTAATAAGTACCTGGATGAGCACTTGGCATGTCATAACATTCAAGGCTATGGGCCAAGTGCTGGTTAATGGGGTTAGGTAGGGAGGTCAGGTGTTTCTCACATGTCAGTGCAGATTCAATGGGCCGAAGGGCCTCTTCTGCTTTGTGATTCTGTGAATGTTCAATATTCCAGGAGGAAACTGAAAACCTACAAGAAACAGACTGAAGAGCTGAAGAAGCTGTTGAATGGAAACGAGGAGGCATTGAAAGGAAAAAGCCATCACTCTTTCCAAGCTGGGAATGGATAATGAAGCCGTGAGTATCACACTTACAGAGCTGCACCAAGTGAAAACTTCACCAGAGACTGGCCTGACTAACAGTCATTCCAAAATGAAAGACAAGGACATCGCTCTGCTGCAGACAGACAACAAAAAGGCAGAAAAGAGGTCTGATAATGTCAATCCGACACTGAATCACAAGGCACGAGAAGACCGCAAAACCGAGCTGCATGAACAGATCCAAACGCTTGCAAAAGGATTTGAAAATCAAACAGCTAACGAAGGCTCCATTTCAGACGAGTTGTTTACAAAGAGAAATGCTATTCAAAGCAAAAAGCAAATCAAATGAAGCCAGCCAAGTACCTGAAACCCAGAGGACTGCTCCCGTTCCTCCAACCGTGACAGGCGAGATTTGGAAGGAGTGTCAAGCCTCAAGACCATGTGAATCGGTGAAGTCAGTGACTTGAGATGGGGGAACAGGGGCAGTGAGTAAAAATGGTACTGTAACGGTCCTTTGGAAGGGCAATAGCTTTCCTTAGGGAAGAAAGGGGGGTGTTGTGGTATTGTGTCTGCCTTGTCATGTAAAGGTGCTTGGCACAGCAAGGGTTAATGTGGACTAGCACCACCCATGGTATGACGTATGGAGTCACATGGCACACTCGTCAAACTCCTGAGAACAGCCCTCTGTATCACAGCAGTCCTCCTGCGTGACAGTAACAGCCCCATGCGTGACAGGAACCTGGGAACTGGAAATAGTTAAAGGCGGCCGATAAATAGTTCATGTTTGAACATCTAACTCTGCAGGATCTCCTCGATGAGCCAGCCTCCCACTGCAGCAGAAAGAACACATACCATGGCACAGCTGGCACACACAAATGGAAACTGGCTTTAACTGGGAAGAGCAAATATCCCAGGAGCTTCAAGAGTATTAGGACATCACCTGTTCATTACTATGTCAAGAACAGAGCCTGGGTAACCAGGGACATGTTTTCCGATTGGTTTCACAACCAGTTTGCACCAGAGGCAGGTGCCCACTGTCGGGTAGCTGGTCTTGTTGCTCCTGGACAAACCCTTGGCCAAGAACCAGAACTTCCCACCCGATGCAGCATCATTAATGATCAGTGCAATTTTCAGGTCATGACTGTGAATGGTAGAAACAGTGATGATGAGGAGGACGGTGTAAATCCAGCAGAGCTATGAAGATGTGTGAAGGGTTGAGAGATGCACTCGAGCAACGTGCATTTATAAGTGAGCAAGAAACAATGTCAGTCCAGGAAATAAAAGTCAAAGCTATGAAACAAGGAAGCAATGTTGATGAGGGAGATGAATCTGGAAGAATTGTTCAAGGTTGTCTCACAGCAGAGTACACCGACAGTCTGAAACCCTCCGAAAGCAGAATGTTTACCAGCCGCTGGCAACTCTGAGCCGGTGCCCTGCATTTGTTATTCAGTGGCAGACCTGACTCTTCCAGCCGTGCTCTCACCAGCGTCAGCTTCGGCTATTGGAATGGAAGCAGGTCTTGTCCTGTACGCGGTATCTGAAAACCGAAACCATCTGAAGTACAAAACGTGTCCAGCCCCAAGGATTCTGGATACTGTAAAATATTGCAAAATGAAATTCTAGCTACGATAAAGACCAACGATCCAAAAAACCAGACAGTTCCAAATAAAATGTCAATTGCCAACCAGCACTAATATATTTCACTTAAAAAGCATAGTTTACTCATTTTGGAGGGCTCAGCTGACAAAGACATGGGAAATCAGTGTAACAGTAGATTCAGAAATGAAGTGACCAACACACTTTCTTAAAGCTCCTGCACCTCAGAACTGCCACGACACCAGTGGGTGTTACCTATAGCACTGACAAAGGAGAATCAGTGAATGTGCTGTATTCAAACTGTCGGAAAGCTTTTGATAAGGTCCCACACACAGGTCAGTACATAAAAAGAGAGTGCATGGGATTAGGGAAATATAATGTTATGGACTGAGAATTGGGTAACAAACAGAAACCAGCGAGTAGGAATAAATGGACTCATTCTCCAGTGGCAGGCCGTTACTCCCGGGGGTCGGAAGGATGGCTGCTGGGGGCCACAGCTGTCCACAATCTAAATCAATGATTCGGATGTGGGGACCAAATGTAATATTCCCACATTTGCTGATGATGCCAAACTGGGTGGGAATGTAAGATGTGAGGAGGGTACAAGGAGACTTCAATAGGATTTGGACAGGCTAAGTAAACAGGCCAGAACGTGGCAGATGGGATATATTGGGAATACATGTGAAGTGATTCACTATGGTAGAAAAAACAGAAAGGCAGAATATTCCTGAAATAGTGAAAGGTTGGCAATTGTTCATGTACAAAGGGACCTGAGTGTCCTTCTTCAAGAATCAGGAGAAGTGAGCATGCAGGAGCAGCAAGAAATAAGGCAGCAAACTGGCATGTCGGCCAGCATCACATGAGGATTGGTGTACAGGAGGAAAGATGTTTTGCTGCAGCAACATAAAGCCTTAGAGAGACTGCAGCTGGAGTACTGTGTGCAGGTTTGGTACGCTTATCCAAGCAAAGGTGCGCTTACCACAGAGGGAGTGCAACCGAGGTTCACCAGGTTAATCCTTAACTGCCACACTGTCAGCATGTAAATACTGAGAGAGTGCTGCACTGTCAGAGGGTCAGTACTGACGGAGTGCTGCACTGTCAGAGGGTCAGTACTGAGGGAGTGCTGCACTGTCAGAGGGTCAGTACTGAGGGAGTGCTGCACTGTCAGAGGGTCAGTACTGACGGAGTGCTGCACTGTCAGAGGGTCAGTACTGAGGTAGCGCTGCCCTGTCAGAGGGTCAGTACTGACGGAGTGCTGCACTGTCAGAGGGTCAGTACTGAGGGAGTGCTGCACTGTCAGAGGGTCAGTACTGAGGGAGTGCTGCACTGTCAGAGGGTCAGTACTGAGGGAGCGCTGCACTGTCAGAGGGTCAGTACTGAGGGAGTGCTGCACTGTCAGAGGGTCAGTACTGAGGGAGTGCTGCACTGTCAGAGGGTCAGTACTGAGGGAGTGCTGCACTGTCAGAGGGTCAGATGACGGAGGTTAACGTGACTACCGCATGTTTTCCCAGGTAGTCTTATAAATCTTTCAGACCTATTTTTTGTACTAGATGATTGACATTAATTGTCCACCCGATTTGCGACATTAGAGCAGGAGCAAGGCTTCATTCCGAGCTTGTGAAGCCACTGTACTAATGCAATTCTGAGCTTCTCATTGTCGGTTGTAAGTGAGGTGTGTAACTCCCCACGAGCAGGAGAAGGAAGTGGGCAGGAGCAGTGCGAGCAGGAAACAACATTACACATCTTGCAATTATGTGGATTGTACAATAGATCACAGGGTCCGTACATCCTGCAATTTCCAGGCGGAAGTTCACAGAATGTTCCAGAAAAACCACAAAGCTATTCGGCTCAGCAATTCTCAGAAGGAAGTGAAATTTTATACTCCTACATAAACCCCGCAAACCTTGAGGAACCGGCAATTCACGTCCCACTCTCCCCTCACTACCTGCCCCCTTTAATATCCAACGCAGTCAAATCCAACTCTCCCTGTTACTACCATACCCCTCTAATATCCCACCCATTCTAATCCCACTCTCTCCCTCACTCCCCACACCCTCTAATATCCCACCCATTCTAATCCCACTCTCTCCCTCACTCCCCACACCCTCTAATATCCCACCCATTCTAATCCCACTCTCTCCCTCACTCCCCACATCCTCTAATATCCCACCCAGTCTAATCCCACTCTCCCCCTCACTCCCCGCACCCTTTAATATCCCACCCAGCTAATCTCACTCTCCCCCTCACTCTCCGCACCCTTTAATATCCCACCCAGTCTAATCCCACTCTCCCCCTCTCTCCCCGCACCTTTTAATATTCCAAACAGTCTAATCCTACTCTGCCCCTCACTCCCAGCACCCTTTAATATCCTACCAAGTCTAATCCCACTCCCCCCTCCCTCCCCACACCCTTTAATATCCCAACCAGTCTAATCTCCCTCTCTCACCTCCCTCACCGCACCCTTTAATATCCCACACAGTCTAATCCCACTCACGCTTTAATATCCCACCCAGTCTAATCCCACTCTCCCCCTCACTCCCTGCACCCTTTAATATCCCACCCAGTCTAATCCCACTCTCCCCCTCACTCCCCACACCCTTTAATATCCCACCCAGTCTAATCCCACTCTCCCCCAACTCCCCACACCCTTTAATATCCCACCCAGTCTAATCCCACTCTCCCCCTCACTCCCCGCACCCTTTAATATCACACCCAGTCTAATCCCACTCTCCCCCTCACTCCCCGCACCCTTTAATATCCCACCCAGTCTAATCCCACTCTCCCCATCACTCTCCGCACCCTTTAATATCCCACCCAGTCTAATCCCACTCACCCTTTAATATCCCACCCAGTCTAATCCCACTCTCCCCCTCACTCCCCCCACCCTTTAATATCCCACCCAGTCTAATCCCACTCTCCCCCTCACTCCGCGCTCCATTTAATATCCCACCCAGTCTAATCCCACTCTCCCCCTCACTCCCCGCACCCTTTAATATCCCACCCAGTCTAAACCCACTCTCCCCCTCACTCCCCGCACCCTTTAATATCCCACCCAGTCTAATCCCACTCTCCCCCTCACTCCGCGCTCCATTTAATATCCCACCCAGTCTAATCCCACTCTCCCCCTCACTCCCCGCATCCTTTAATATTCCACCGAGTCTCATACCATTCTCCCGCTCACTCCCCACACCCTTTAATATCTGAACCAGTCTAATCCCACTCTCCCCCTCACTCCCCGCATCCTTTAATATTCCACCGAGTCTCATACCATTCTCCCGCTCACTCCCCGCTCCCTTTAATATCCCACCCAGTCTAATCCCACTCTCCCCCTCACTCCCCGCTCCCTTTAATATCCCATCCAGTCTAATCCCAATCTCCCCTTCACTCCCTGTGCACTTTAATATCCCATCCAGTCTAATCCCTCTAACCCCCTCACTCCCTGTGCACTTTAACATCCCACCCAGTCAAATCCCTCACTCCCCGCACTCTTTAATATCCCACCCAGTCTAATCCCACTCTCCCCCTCACTTCCCGCTTCCTTTAATATCCCACCCAGTCTATCTCACTCTCCGCCTCACTCCCCACACCCTTTAATATCCCACCCAGTTTATCTCACTCTCCCCCTCACTCTCCGCACCCTTTAATATCTCACCCAGTCTAATCCCACTCTCCCCCTCTCTCCCCGCACCTTTTAATATCCCAAACAGTCTAATCCTACTCTCCTCCTCACTCCCCGCATCCTTTAATATACTACCCAGTCTAATCCCACTCTCCCCCTCACTCCCCGCACCCTTTAATATCCCACCCAGTCTAATCCCACTCTCCCCCTCACTCCCCGCACCCTTTAATATCCCACCCAGTCTAATCCCATTCTCCCCCTCACTGCCCACACCCTTTAATATCCCACCCAGTCTAATCCCACTCTCCCTCTCACTCCCCACACCCTTTAATATCCCACCCAGTCTAATCCCACTCTCCCCCTCACTCCCCACACCCTTTAATATCCCACCCAGTCTAATCCAACTCTCCCCCTCACTCCCCGCACCCTTTAATATCCCACCCAGTCTAATCCCACTCTCCCCCTCACTCCCCGCTCTCTTTAATATCCCACTCAGTCTAATCCCACTCTCCCCCTCACTCCCCGCTCTCTTTAATATCCCACCCAGTCTAATCCCACTCTCCTCACTCCCCACACCCTTTAATATCCCACCCAGTCTAATCCAACTCTCCCCCTCACTCCCCACACCATTTAATATCCCACCCAGTCTAATCCCATTCACACTTTAATATCCCACCCAGTCTAATCCCACTCTCCCCCTCACTCCCCGCATCCTTTAATATCCCACCCAGTCTAATCCCACTCTCCCCCTCACTCCGCGCTCCATTTAATATCCCACCCAGTCTAATCCCACTCTCCCCCTCACTCCCCGCATCCTTTAATATTCCACCGAGTCTCATACCATTCTCCCGCTCACTCCCCACACCCTTTAATATCTGAACCAGACTAATGTCACTCTCCCCCTCACTCCCTGTGCACTTTAATATCCCAACCAGTCTAATTCCATTCTCCCCCTCACTCCCCGCTCCCTTTAATATCCCACCCAGTCTAATCCCACTCTCCCCCTCACTCCCCGCTCCCTTTAATATCCCATCCAGTCTAATCCCAATCTCCCCTTCACTCCCTGTGCACTTTAATATCCCATCCAGTCTAATCCCTCTAACCCCCTCACTCCCTGTGCACTTTAACATCCCACCCAGTCAAATCCCTCACTCCCCGCACTCTTTAATATCCCACCCAGTCTAATCCCACTCTCCCCCTCACTTCCCGCTTCCTTTAATATCCCACCCAGTCTATCTCACTCTCCCCCTCACTCCCCACACCCTTTAATATCCCACCCAGTTTATCTCACTCTCCCCCTCACTCTCCGCACCCTTTAATATCTCACCCAGTCTAATCCCACTCTCCCCCTCTCTCCCCGCACCTTTTAATATCCCAAACAGTCTAATCCTACTCTCCTCCTCACTCCCCGCATCCTTTAATATACTACCCAGTCTAATCCCACTCTCCCCCTCACTCCCCGCACCCTTTAATATCCCACCCAGTCTAATCCCACTCTCCCCCTCACTCCCCGCACCCTTTAATATCCCACCCAGTCTAATCCCATTCTCCCCCTCACTGCCCACACCCTTTAATATCCCACCCAGTCTAATCCCACTCTCCCTCTCACTCCCCACACCCTTTAATATCCCACCCAGTCTAATCCCACTCTCCCCCTCACTCCCCACACCCTTTAATATCCCACCTAGTCTAATCCCACTCTCCTCCTCACTCCTCGCACCCTTTAATATCCCACCCAGTCTAATCCCACTCTCCCTCTCACTCCCCACACCCTTTAATATCCCACCCAGTCTAATCCCACTCTCCCCCTCACTCCCCACACCCTTTAATATCCCACCCAGTCTAATCCAACTCTCCCCCTCACTCCCCGCACCCTTTAATATCCCACCCAGTCTAATCCCACTCTCCCCCTCACTCCCCGCTCTCTTTAATATCCCACTCAGTCTAATCCCACTCTCCCCCTCACTCCCCGCTCTCTTTAATATCCCACCCAGTCTAATCCCACTCTCCTCACTCCCTGCACCCTTTAATATCCCACCCAGTCTAATCCCACTCTCCCCCTCACTCCCCACACCCTTTAATATCCCACCCAGTCTAATCCAACTCTCCCCCTCACTCCCCACACCATTTAATATCCCACCCAGTCTAATCCCATTCACACTTTAATATCCCACCCAGTCTAATCCCACTCTCCCCCTCACTCCCCGCATCCTTTAATATCCCACCCAGTCTAATCCCACTCTACACTCACTCCCCGCTCCCTTTAATATCCCACCCAGTCTAATCCCACTCTACACTCACTCCCCGCTCCCTTTAATATCCCACCCAGTCTAATCCCACTCTCCCCCTCACTCCCCACACCCTTTAATATCCCACCCAGTCTAATCCCACTCACGCTTTAATATCCCACCCAGTCTAATCCCACTCTCCCCCTCACTCCCCACACCCTTTAATATCCCACCCAGTCTAATCCCACTCTCCCACTCACTCCCCACACCCTTTAATATCCCACCCAGTCTAATCCCACTCTCCCCCTCACTCCCCGCATCCTTTAATATCCCACCCAGTCTAATCCCACTCTACACTCACTCCCCGCTCCCTTTAATATCCCACCCAGTCTAATCCCACTCTACACTCACTCCCCGCTCCCTTTAATATCCCACCCAGTCTAATCCCACTCTCCCCCTCACTCCCCACACCCTTTAATATCCCACCCAGTCTAATCCCACTCACGCTTTAATATCCCACCCAGTCTAATCCCACTCTCCCCCTCACTCCCCACACCCTTTAATATCCCACCCAGTCTAATCCCACTCTCCCCCTCACTCCCCACACCCTTTAATATCCCACCCAGTCTAATGCCACAGGGAGAGACTGAGGTGATTGAGAGAATGCGGAAGGAGGAGGGGAGAGTTTCATGGGGGAGTGGGCAGTGGGGAGGGGCAGGAGAGTGAGTTAGAGGGAGTGAGAGGTGGTGGATTGGAGTGACAAGGGAGAGAATGGTTGGCAGATGGAGGGCCAATGGTGGGGTTGAGGGCTGGATAGGAAGAGAAAGAGGGAAGGAGGGATGATGAAGGAAGGATGCAGAGAGGGACAGAGGGAGGGTGGATGGAGTGGAGAAAAGGACTGAGAGAGGGGTGGAGTGCGGGCAAAATTGAGGGTTGTGGAGAGTGTTGGAAAGAAGTATAGGGAGACCATTGGAGAGAGGGGTTGAGGGAGAGGAAATGCGTGGTCCACCTGTACATCCCGATGGTGGAAGCGACGCAGCATTGTCACCATGAAGTCCTTCATTCGGATAAAATCCTCGGGTACAATACTGACTGAGCCATCAATCAGGAAGGCTAGATCCACCTTGGCCGTGAAACAGTCTAAGAGAGATGACAGAGAGAGTGAGAAAGTGAGAGGAGAGAGAGATAGACCGAGAGAAAGAGAGAGAGACTGAGGGAGAGAGAAAGGCAGGCAAGGGGAGAGAGAGAGACCGAGAGAGAGAGAGAGAGAGAGACCGAGAGAGAGAGAGAGAGACTGAGGGAGAGAGAAAGGCAGGCAAGGGGAGAGAGAGAGACAGTCAGAGAGAAAGAGAGAGAGAGAGAGACAGTCAGAGAGAAAGAGAGAGAGGAGCGAGAGAAAGAGAGACCGAGAGAGAGAGAGAGAGCAACCAAGAGAGACAGGCAGAGAGGGAGAGAGATAGAGAGGGACAGACAGAGAGAGAGAGAAAGAAAGGCAGGCAAGGGGAGAGAGAGAGACCGAGAGAAACAGAGAGAGACCGAGAGAGAGAGAAAGAGTGAGAGACTGAGAGAGAAAGAGGGAGAGAGACTGAGAGAAAGAGAGAGAGCAACCAAAAGAGACAGGCAGAGAGAGAGAGAGATGGAGAGGGACAGACAGAGAGAGGCAGAGGAGAGAGAGAGAGAGACAGACAGAGGAGAGAGAAAGAAAGAGAGAGAGACGGGGGGAGAGAGAGAGACCGAGAGAGAGAGTGAGACGGACAGACAGAGAGAGAGCGAGACAGAAGAGACAGTGGGAGACACGGAGTGAGTGACAGAAACAAAGAGACAGAGAGACAGAAAGAGATGCAAAGAAAGGGACAGAGAGAAACTGAGAGAGGCAGGCTGAGAGAGAGAGAGAGTGAGACAGAAACGGAGAGAGACAGAGAGATAGAGAGAGAGAGAGAGAGTGAGAGACAGACAGACAGAAAGAGAGAGATAGACAGAGTTGGAGAGTGAGACACACAGCGAGTGAGACAGAGACAGGGATGGAGAGACAGAAGGAGACAGAGAGAGAAGAGAAAAATACAGGGAGATAGAGAGAGACAGAGAGAAAGAAACAGAGATAGGCAGACAGAGAGAGACAGAAACAAAGACAGCAAAACGGAATCTGGGGAGAGACAGAGTGACAGAGAGAGATAGAGACAAATGGAGAGGCAAAGGGAGAGAGAGAGAAACAGAGACAGAGGGAGACAAGAAAGAGAGAAATGGAGACAGAGAAGGTGACAGAAAGAAACAGAGACAGAGAGAGAAACAGGCAGAGAATGAAACAGAAACAGAGAGACAGAAAGAGAAACAGAGAGTAAAACAGAGACAGAGAGAAAGAAACAGATGGAGAACCGACAGAGAGAGAGAGACAGGCAAACAGAAAGAGAGATAGAGAGATAGACAAAGAGAGAAACAGAGAGAAACAAACAGGCAGCGAGAAACAGAGACAGAGAGAAATAGAGACAGAGAGGGAGATAGAGAGAGAGAGACAGACAAAGACAGTGAAACACTCAGAGAGACAGACAGAACGAAACAGAGACAGAGACAGAGGTAGAGAGCGACCCAGAGAGAGAGAGAAACAGAGAGAGTGAGAGAAACAGAGAGAGAGAGAGAGATACAGAGAGAGGGAGAAATGGAGAGAGAAAAAGACAGAGAGAGAAGCAGAGGGAAAAACAAAGAGAGAGAAAGGGGCACAGAGAGACAGAAACAGAATGAGAAACACAGAGAGAGAAACAGTGAGAGAGAGAAAGAGAAATAGAGAAAGACAGACAGAGGAACAAAGAGAGGGAGGCAGAGAGAGAGAGAGTGTGAGAGACAGAGGAGAGAGAGACAGAGTGAGAGAGTGAGGCAGACAGCGAGGGAGACAGAGGAAGAGAGACAGAGAGAGAAGAGAAAAAGAGACAAAGATAGAGAGAGACAGAGCGAAATAGAGATACAAAGGCAGACAGACAGAGAGTGCGGCAGAGAGAGACAAACACAGAGAGACAGACAGAGAGAGACAGAGAGAGACAGACAGAGAGAGAGACAGAGAGAGACAGAGCGAAATAGAGATACAAAGGCAGACAGACAGAGAGTGCGGCAGAGAGAGACAGACACAGAGAGACAGACAGAGAGAGAGACAGAGAGAGACAGAGCGAAATAGAGATACAAAGGCAGACAGACAGAGAGTGCGGCAGAGAGAGACAGACACAGAGAGACAGACAGAGAGAGAGACAGAGAGAGACAGAGCGAAATAGAGATACAAAGGGAGACAGACAGAGAATGCGGCAGAGAGAGACAAACACAGAGAGACAGACAGAGAGAGACAGACAGAGAACTCAGTGAAACAGAGTCAGAGGGAGAGACAGAATGATACAGAGAGAGAGAGAAAAAGAGACAAAGAGAAAGGCAAAGGGAGAGAGAGAAACAGAGACAGAGAAAGAAACAGAGAGAAAACAGAGGCGAAGAGAGAAGCAGAAAAACAGAGAGCGAGAGACAGAGACAGAGAAACAGAGAGAGAAACAGAAAAACAGGGAGATAGAGGCAGAGAGAGAGAGAGACAGACAGAGAGAAAGAAAGGCGCAGAGAGATAGAGGGTGAGAGACAGGGAGAACGAGAGAAAAGATTAGAGTGAACAGAGAGAGCGAGAAAATCAGTCATTGTTCATAACCCAGGATTTAGTAGGGCCAGGGCGCAATCTGCACCACAACATCAGAATGGGCACAGAAATCCCCTGAGCTGGAGCACACCAGCTGCCAGATCAGACACAAACCATGAGAACAGAAGGAGCACTCTGCAGGCATAAACACCTGGGACTGCAGCATGGCAATCGGCAGCTATCCTCAGCTGAGATTATGGATCATCCGGCAACAGAAAGCTTCACGCAGCATCTAACCCCGTGCTGTACCTGTCCTGGGAGTGTTTGATGGGGACAGTGTAGAGGGAGATTTACTCTGTATCTAAACCCGTGCTGTACCTGTCCTGGGAGTGTTTGATGGGGACAGTGTAGAGGGAGCTTTACTCTGTATCTAACACCGTGCTTTACCTGTCCTGGGAGGGTTTGATGGGGACAGTCTAGAGGGAGCTTTACTCTGTATCTAACCCCGTGCTGTACCTGTCCTGGGAGTGTTTGATGGGGACAGTGTAGAGGGAGCTTTACTCTGTATCTAACCCTGTGCTGTACCTGTCCTGGGAGTGTTTGATGGGGAAAGTACAGAGGGAGCTTTACTCTGTATCTAACCCCGTGTTGTACCTGTCCTTGGAGTGTTTGATGGGGACAGTGTAGAGGGAGCTTTACTCTGTATCTAACCCTGTGCTGTACCTGTCCTGGGAGTGTTTGATGGGGACAGTGTAGAGGGAGCTTTACTCTGTATCTAACCCCATGCTGTACCTGTCCTGGGAGTGTTTGATGGGGACAGTGTATAGGGAGCTTTACTCTGTATCTAACCCCGTGCTGTAGCTGTCCTGGGAGTGTTTGATGGGGACAGTGTAGAGGGAGCTTTACTCTGTATCTAACCCCATGCTGTACCTGTCCTGGGAGTGTTTGATGGGGACAGTGTAGAGGGAGATTTACTCTGTATCTAAACCCGTGCTGTACCTGTCCTGGGAGTGTTTGATGGGGACAGTGTAGAGGGAGCTTTACTCTGTATCTAACCCCGTGCTGTACCTGTCCTACGAGTGTTTGATGGGGACAGTGTAGATGGAGATTTACTCTGTATCTAACCCCGTGCTGTACCTGTCCTGGGAGTGTTTGATGGGGACAGTGTAGAGGGAGATTTACTCTGTATCTAAACCCGTGCTGTACCTGTCCTGGGAGTGTTTGATGGGGACAGTGTAGAGGGAGCTTTACTCTGTATCTAACACCGTGCTTTACCTGTCCTGGGAGGGTTTGATGGGGACAGTCTAGAGGGAGCTTTACTCTGTATCTAACCCCGTGCTGTACCTGTCCTGGGAGTGTTTGATGGGGACAGTGTAGAGGGAGCTTTACTCTGTATCTAACCCTGTGCTGTACCTGTCCTGGGAGTGTTTGATGGGGAAAGTACAGAGGGAGCTTTACTCTGTATCTAACCCCGTGTTGTACCTGTCCTTGGAGTGTTTGATGGGGACAGTGTAGAGGGAGCTTTACTCTGTATCTAACCCCGTGTTGCACCTTTCCTGGGTGTGTTTGATGGGGACAGTGTAGAGGGAGCTTTACTCTGTATCGAACCCCGTGCTGTACCTGTCCTGGGAGTGTTTGATGGGGACAGTGTAGAGGGAGCTTTACTCTGTATCAAACACCGTGCTGTACCTGTCCTGGGAGTGTTTGATGGGGACAGTGTAGAGGGAGCTTTACTCTGTATCTAACCTCGTGCTGTACCTGTTCTGGGAGTGTTTGATGGGGAGAGTGTAGAGGGAGCTTTACTCTGTATCTAACCCCGTGCTGTGCCTGTCCTGAGAGTGAACGATGGGGACAGTGAAGAGGGAGCTTTACTCTGTATCTAATCCCATTTTTGTACCTGTCCTGGGAGTGTTTGATGGGGACAGTGTAGAGGGAGCTTTACTCTGTATCTAACACCGTGCTTTACCTGTCCTGGGAGTGTTTGATGGGGACAGTGTAGAGGGAGCTTTACTCTGTATCTAACCCCGTGCTGTACCTGTCCTGGGAGTGTTTGATGGGGACAGTGTAGAGGGAGCTTTACTCTGTATATAACCCTGTGCTGTACCTGTCCTGGGAGTGTTTGATGGGGAAAGTACAGAGGGAGCTTTACTCTGTATCTAACCCCGTGTTGTACCTGTCCTTGGAGTGTTTGATGGGGACAGTGTAGAGGGAGCTTTACTCTGTATCTAACCCCGTGTTGCACCTTTCCTGGGTGTGTTTGATGGGGACAGTGTAGAGGGAGCTTTACTCTGTATCGAACCCCGTGCTGTACCTGTCCTGGGAGTGTTTGATGGGGACAGTGTAGAGGGAGCTTTACTCTGTATCAAACACCGTGCTGTACCTGTCCTGGGAGTGTTTGATGGGGACAGTGTAGAGGGAGCTTTACTCTGTATCTAACCTCGTGCTGTACCTGTTCTGGGAGTGTTTGATGGGGAGAGTGTAGAGGGAGCTTTACTCTGTATCTAACCCCGTGCTGTGCCTGTCCTGAGAGTGAACGATGGGGACAGTGAAGAGGGAGCTTTACTCTGTATCTAATCCCATTTTTGTACCTGTCCTGGGAGTGTTTGATGGGGACAGTGTAGAGGGAGCTTGACACTCTATCTAACCCCGTGCTGTACCTGTCCTGGGAGTGTTTGATGGGGACACTGTAGATGGAGCCATAACCTGTATCAAACCCTGTGGTGTACCTGCCTTGGGAGAGTTTGTTGGTGCCAGTGTAGAGGGAGCTTTACTCTGTATCTAACCCCGTGCTGTACCTGTCCTGGGAGTGTTTGATGGGGACAGTGTAGAGGGAGCTTTACTCTGTATCTAACCCCGTGCAGTACCTGTCCTGGGAGTGTTTGATGGGGACAGTGTAGAGGGAGATTTACTCTGTATCTAACCCCGTGCAGTACCTGTCCTGGGAGTGTTTGATGGGGTCGGTGTAGAGGGAGCTTTACTCTGTATCTAACCCCATGCTGTACCTGTCCTAGGAGTGTTTGTTGGGGAAAGTACAGAGGGAGCTTTACTCTGTATCTATCCCCGTGCTGTACCAGTCGTGGGAGTGTTTGATGGGGACAGTACAGAGGGAACTTTTCTTTGTATCTAACCATTTGCTGTACCTGTCCTGGGAGTGTTTGATGGGGACAGTGTAGAGGGACCTTTACTCTGTATCTAACCCCGTGTTGTACCTGTCCTGGGAGTGTTTGATGGGGACAGTGTAGAGGGAGATTTACTCTGTATCTAACCCCGGGCTTTACCTGTCCTGGGAGGGTTTGATGGGGACAGTGTAGAGGGAGCTTTACTCTGTATCTAACCCCGTGCTGTTCCTGTCCTGGGAGTGTTTGATGGGGACAGTGTAGAGGGAGCTTTACTCTGTATCTAACCCCGTGCTGTCCCTGTCCTGGGAGTGTTTGATTGGGACAGTGAAGAGGGAGCTTTACTCTGTATCTAACCCCGTGCTGTACCTCTCCTGGGAGTGTTTGATGGGGACAGTGTAGAGGGAGCTTTACTCTGTATCTAACCCCGTGCTGTCCCTGTCCTGGGAGTGTTTGATGGGGATAGTGTAGAGGGAGCTTTACTTAGCCTCTAACACCGTGCTGTAACTGTCCTAGGAGTGTTTGTTGGGGACAGTACACAGGGAGCTTTAATCTGTATCTAACACCGTTCTGTACCTGTCCTAGGAGTGTTTGATGGGGATAGTGTAGAGGGACCTTTACTGTGTATTTAGCCCCGTGCTGTACCTGTCCTGGGAGCGTTTGATGGGGACACTGTAGATGGAGCCATACCCTGTATCAAACACTGTGCTGTACCTGCCTTGGGAGAGTTTGTTGGTGCCAGTGTAGAGGGAGCTTTACTCTGTATCTAACCCCGTGCTGTACCTGTCCTGGGAGTGTTTGATGGGGAAAGTACAGAGGGAGCTTTACTCTGTATCTAACCCCGTGTTGTACCTGTCCTTGGAGTGTTTGATGGGGACAGTGTAGAGGGAGCTTTACTCTGTATCTAACCCTGTGCTGTACCTGTCCTGGGAGTGTTTGATGGGGACAGTGTAGAGGGAGCTTTACTCTGTATCTAACCCCGTGCTGTACCTGTCCTGGGAGTGTTTGATGGGGACAGTGTATAGGGAGCTTTACTCTGTATCTAACCCCGTGCTGTAGCTGTCCTGGGAGTGTTTGATGGGGACAGTGTAGAGGGAGCTTTACTCTGTATCTAACCCCATGCTGTACCTGTCCTGGGAGTGTTTGATGGGGACAGTGTAGAGGGAGATTTACTCTGTATCTAAACCCGTGCTGTACCTGTCCTGGGAGTGTTTGATGGGGACAGTGTAGAGGGAGCTTTACTCTGTATCTAACCCCGTGCTGTACCTGTCCTACGAGTGTTTGATGGGGACAGTGTAGATGGAGATTTACTCTGTATCTAACCCCGTGCTGTACCTGTCCTGGGAGTGTTTGATGGGGACAGTGTAGAGGGAGATTTACTCTGTATCTAAACCCGTGCTGTACCTGTCCTGGGAGTGTTTGATGGGGACAGTGTAGAGGGAGCTTTACTCTGTATCTAACACCGTGCTTTACCTGTCCTGGGAGGGTTTGATGGGGACAGTCTAGAGGGAGCTTTACTCTGTATCTAACCCCGTGCTGTACCTGTCCTGGGAGTGTTTGATGGGGACAGTGTAGAGGGAGCTTTACTCTGTATCTAACCCTGTGCTGTACCTGTCCTGGGAGTGTTTGATGGGGAAAGTACAGAGGGAGCTTTACTCTGTATCTAACCCCGTGTTGTACCTGTCCTTGGAGTGTTTGATGGGGACAGTGTAGAGGGAGCTTTACTCTGTATCTAACCCCGTGTTGCACCTTTCCTGGGTGTGTTTGATGGGGACAGTGTAGAGGGAGCTTTACTCTGTATCGAACCCCGTGCTGTACCTGTCCTGGGAGTGTTTGATGGGGACAGTGTAGAGGGAGCTTTACTCTGTATCAAACACCGTGCTGTACCTGTCCTGGGAGTGTTTGATGGGGACAGTGTAGAGGGAGCTTTACTCTGTATCTAACCTCGTGCTGTACCTGTTCTGGGAGTGTTTGATGGGGAGAGTGTAGAGGGAGCTTTACTCTGTATCTAACCCCGTGCTGTGCCTGTCCTGAGAGTGAACGATGGGGACAGTGAAGAGGGAGCTTTACTCTGTATCTAATCCCATTTTTGTACCTGTCCTGGGAGTGTTTGATGGGGACAGTGTAGAGGGAGCTTTACTCTGTATCTAACACCGTGCTTTACCTGTCCTGGGAGTGTTTGATGGGGACAGTGTAGAGGGAGCTTTACTCTGTATCTAACCCCGTGCTGTACCTGTCCTGGGAGTGTTTGATGGGGACAGTGTAGAGGGAGCTTTACTCTGTATGTAACCCTGTGCTGTACCTGTCCTGGGAGTGTTTGATGGGGAAAGTACAGAGGGAGCTTTACTCTGTATCTAACCCCGTGTTGTACCTGTCCTTGGAGTGTTTGATGGGGACAGTGTAGAGGGAGCTTTACTCTGTATCTAACCCCGTGTTGCACCTTTCCTGGGTGTGTTTGATGGGGACAGTGTAGAGGGAGCTTTACTCTGTATCGAACCCCGTGCTGTACCTGTCCTGGGAGTGTTTGATGGGGACAGTGTAGAGGGAGCTTTACTCTGTATCAAACACCGTGCTGTACCTGTCCTGGGAGTGTTTGATGGGGACAGTGTAGAGGGAGCTTTACTCTGTATCTAACCTCGTGCTGTACCTGTTCTGGGAGTGTTTGATGGGGAGAGTGTAGAGGGAGCTTTACTCTGTATCTAACCCCGTGCTGTGCCTGTCCTGAGAGTGAACGATGGGGACAGTGAAGAGGGAGCTTTACTCTGTATCTAATCCCATTTTTGTACCTGTCCTGGGAGTGTTTGATGGGGACAGTGTAGAGGGAGCTTGACACTCTATCTAACCCCGTGCTGTACCTGTCCTGGGAGTGTTTGATGGGGACACTGTAGATGGAGCCATAACCTGTATCAAACCCTGTGCTGTACCTGCCTTGGGAGAGTTTGTTGGTGCCAGTGTAGAGGGAGCTTTACTCTGTATCTAACCCCGTGCTGTACCTGTCCTGGGAGTGTTTGATGGGGACAGTGTAGAGGGAGCTTTACTCTGTATCTAACCCCGTGCAGTACCTGTCCTGGGAGTGTTTGATGGGGACAGTGTAGAGGGAGATTTACTCTGTATCTAACCCCGTGCAGTACCTGTCCTGGGAGTGTTTGATGGGGTCGGTGTAGAGGGAGCTTTACTCTGTATCTAACCCCATGCTGTACCTGTCCTAGGAGTGTTTGTTGGGGAAAGTACAGAGGGAGCTTTACTCTGTATCTATCCCCGTGCTGTACCAGTCGTGGGAGTGTTTGATGGGGACAGTACAGAGGGAACTTTTCTTTGTATCTAACCATTTGCTGTACCTGTCCTGGGAGTGTTTGATGGGGACAGTGTAGAGGGACCTTTACTCTGTATCTAACCCCGTGTTGTACCTGTCCTGGGAGTGTTTGATGGGGACAGTGTAGAGGGAGATTTACTCTGTATCTAACCCCGGGCTTTACCTGTCCTGGGAGGGTTTGATGGGGACAGTGTAGAGGGAGCTTTACTCTGTATCTAACCCCGTGCTGTTCCTGTCCTGGGAGTGTTTGATGGGGACAGTGTAGAGGGAGCTTTACTCTGTATCTAACCCCGTGCTGTCCCTGTCCTGGGAGTGTTTGATTGGGACAGTGAAGAGGGAGCTTTACTCTGTATCTAACCCCGTGCTGTACCTCTCCTGGGAGTGTTTGATGGGGACAGTGTAGAGGGAGCTTTACTCTGTATCTAACCCCGTGCTGTCCCTGTCCTGGGAGTGTTTGATGGGGATAGTGTAGAGGGAGCTTTACTTAGCCTCTAACACCGTGCTGTAACTGTCCTAGGAGTGTTTGTTGGGGACAGTACACAGGGAGCTTTAATCTGTATCTAACACCGTTCTGTACCTGTCCTAGGAGTGTTTGATGGGGATAGTGTAGAGGGACCTTTACTGTGTATTTAGCCCCGTGCTGTACCTGTCCTGGGAGCGTTTGATGGGGACACTGTAGATGGAGCCATACCCTGTATCAAACACTGTGCTGTACCTGCCTTGGGAGAGTTTGTTGGTGCCAGTGTAGAGGGAGCTTTACTCTGTATCTAACCCCGTGCTGTACCTGTCCTGGGAGTGTTTGTTGGGGACAGTACAGAGGGAGCTTTACTTTGTATCTAACCATTTGCTGTACCTGTCGTGGGAGTGTTTGATGGGGACAGTGTAGAGGGAGCTTTACTCTGTATCTAACCCCGTGCTGTACCTGTCCTGGGAGTGTTTGATGGGGACAGTGTAGAGGGAGCTTTACTCTGTATCTAACCCCGTTCTGTACCTGTCCTGGGAGTGTTTGATGGGGACAGCGTAGAGGGAGCTTTACTCTGTATCTAACCCTGTGCTGTCCCTGTCCTGGGAGTGTTTGATGGGGACAGTGTAGAGGGAGCTTTATTCTGTATCTAACCCCGTGCTGTACCTGTCCTGAGAGTGATTGATAGGGACAGTGTAGAGGGAGCTTTACTCTGTATCTAACCCCGTGCTGTCCCTGTCCTGGGAGAGTTTGTTGGGGCCAGTGTTGAGGGAGATTTACTCTGTATCTAACCCCGTGCTGTACCTGTCCTGGGAGTGTTTGATGGGGACAGTGTAGAGGGAGCTTTACTCTGTATCTAACCCCTGCTGTAGCTGCCCTAGGAGGGTTTGATGGGGACAGTATAGAGGGAGCTTTACTCTGTATCCAACCCCGTGCTGTGCCTGTCCTGAGAGTGAACGATGGGGACAGTGAAGAGGGAGCTTTACTCTGTATCTAATCCCATTTTTGTACCTGTCCTGGGAGTGTTTGATGGGGACAGTGTAGAGGGAGCTTTACTCTGTATCTAACCCCGTGCTGTACCTGTCCTGGGAGTGTTTGATGGGGACAGTGTAGAGGGAGCTTGACACTCTATCTAACCCCGTGCTGTACCTGTCCTGGGAGTGTTTGATGGGGACACTGTAGATGGAGCCATAACCTGCATCAAACCCTGTGCTGTACCTGCCTTGGGAGAGTTTGTTGGTGCCAGTGTAGAGGGAGCTTTACTCTGTATCTAACCCCGTGCTGTACCTGTCCTGGGAGTGTTTGATGGGGACAGTGTAGAGGGAGCTTTACTCTGTATCTAACCCCGTGCTGTACCTGTCCTGGGAGTGTTTGATGGGGACAGTGTAGAGGGAGCTTTACTCTGTATCTAACCCCGTGCTGTACCTGTCCTGGGAGTGTTTGATAGGGACAGTGTAGAGGGAGCTTTACTCTGTATCTAACCCCGTGCAGTACCTGTCCTGGGAGTGTTTGATGGGGTCGGTGTAGAGGGAGCTTTACTCTGTATCTAACCCCATGCTGTACCTGTCCTAGGAGTGTTTGTTGGGGAAAGTACAGAGGGAGCTTTACTCTGTATCTATCCCCGTGCTGTACCAGTCGTGGGAGTGTTTGATGGGGACAGTGTAGGGGGACAGAGCTTTACTCTGTATTAAACCCTGTACTTTACCTGCCTTGGGAGAGTTTGTTGGAGCCAATGTTGAGGGAGATTTACTCTGTATCTAACCCCGTGCTGTACCTGTCCTGGGAATGTTCGATTGGGAAAGTGTAGAGGGAGCTTTACTATGTATCTAACCCCGTGCTGTAGCTGCCCTGGGAGGGTTTGATGGGGTCAGTGTAGAGGGACATTTACTCTGTATCTAACCGCGTGCTGTACCTGCCTTGGGAGAGTTTATTGGGGCCAGTGTCGAGGGAGCTTTACTCTGTATCTAACCCCTTGCTGTATCTGTCCTGGGAGTGTTTGATGGGGACAGTGTAGATGGAGTTTTACTCTGTATCTAACCCTGTGCTGTACCTGTCCTGGGAGTGTTTGATGGGGACAGTGTAGAGGGAGCTTTACTCTGTATCTAACCCCGTGCTGTATCTGTCCTGGGAGTGTTTGATGGGGACAGTGTAGAGGGAGCTTTACTCTGTATCTAACACCGTGCTGTACCTGTCCTGGGAGTGTTTGATTGGACAGTGTAGAGGGAGCTTTACTCTGTATCTAACCCCGTGCTGTCCCTGTCCTGGGAGTGTTTGATGGGGATAGTGTAGAGGGAGCTTTACTTTGCCTCTAACACCATGCTGTAACTGTCCTAGGAGTGTTTGTTGGGGACAGTACACAGGGAGCTTTAATCTGTATCTAACACCGTTCTGTACCTGTCCTAGGAGTGTTTGATGGGGATAGTGTAGAGGGACCTTTACTGTGTATTTAGCCCCGTGCTGTACCTGTCCTGGGAGCGTTTGATGGGGACACTGTAGATGGAGACACACCCTGTATCAAACACTGTGCTGTACCTGCCTTGGGAGAGTTTGTTGGTGCCAGTGTAGAGGGAGCTTTACTCTGTATCTAACCCCGTGCTGTACCTGTCCTGGGAGTGTTTGATGGGGACAGTGTAGAGGGATTTTTACTCTGTATCTAACCCCGTGCTGTACCTGTGCTGGGAGTGTTTGATGGGGACAGTGTAGAGGGAGCTTTACTCTGTATCTATCCCCGTGCTGTACCTGGCCTGGGCGTCTTTGATGGTGACAGTGTAGAGGGAGCTTTACTCTGTATTTAACCCCGTGCTGTACCTGTCCTGGGAGTGTTTGATGGGGACAGTGTAGAGGGAGGATTACTCTGTATCTAACCCCGTGCTGTACCTGTCCTGGGAGTGTTTGATGGGGACAGTGTAGGGGGAGTGAGCTTTATTCTGTATCTAACCCCGTGCTGTACCTGCCTTGGGAGTGTTTGATGGGGACAGTGTAGATTGAGCTTTACTCTGTATTTAACCCCGTGCTGTACCTGTCCTGTGAGTGTTTGATGGGGACAGTGTAGAGGGAGGATTACTCTGTATCTAACCCCGTGCTGTACCGGTCCTGGGAGTGTTTGATGGGGACAGTGTAGGGGGAGAGAGCTTTACTCTGTATCAAACCCTGTACTGTACCTGTCCTGGGAGTGTTTGATGGGGACAGTGTAGAGCGAGCTTTACTCTGCATCTAACCCCGTGCTGTACCAGTTCTGGGAGTGTTTGATGGGGACAGTGTAGAGGGAGCTTTACTCTGTATCTAATCCCGGACTTGTACCTGTCCTGGGAGTGTTTGATGGGGACAGTGTAGAGGGAGCTTTACTGTGCATCTAACCCCGTGCCGTACCAGTTCTGGGAGTGTTTGATGGGGACAGTGTAGAGGGAGCTTTACTCTGTATCTAACCACGTGCTGTGCCGGTCCTGGGAGTGTTTGATGGGGACAGTATAGAGGGAGCTTTACTCTGTATCTAACCCGTTCTGTGCCTGTCCTGAGAGTGATTGATGGGGACAGTGAAGAGGGAGCTTTACTCTGTATCTAAGCCCGGTGTTGTACCTGTCCTGGGAGTGTTAGATGGGGACAGTGTAGAGGGAGATTTACTCTGTATCTAACCCCGTGCTGTACCTGTCCTGGGAGTGTTTGATGGGGACAGTGTAGAGGGAGCTTTACTCTGTATCTAACCCCGTGCTGGACCTGTCCGGGGAGTGTTTGTTGGGGAAAGTACAGAGGGAGCTTTACTCTGTATCTATCCCCGTGCTGTACCGGTCCTGGGAGTGTTTGATGGGGACAGTGTAGGGGGAGGGAGCTTTACTCTGTATCAAACCCTGTACTGTACCTGTCTTGGGAGAGTTTGTTGGGGCCAATGTTGAGGGAGATTTACTCTGTATCTAACCCCGTGCTGTAGCTGCCCTGTGAGGGTTTGATGGGGACAGTGTAGAGGGAGCTTTACTTTGTATCTAACACCGTGCTGCACCTGTCCTGGGAGTGTTTGATGGGGACAGTGGAGAGGGAGCTTTACTCTGTATCTAACACCGTGCTGAACCTGCCTTGGGTGTCTTTGATGGGGACAATGTAGAGGCAAATTTAGATCTGCATCTACCCCGTGCTGCACCTGTCCTCGGAGTGTTTGTTGGGAACAGTACAGAGGGGGATTAACTCTGTATCTAACCACGTGCTGTGCCGGTCCTGGGAGTGTTTGATCGGGACAGTATAGAGGGAGCTTTACTCTGTATCTAACCCGTTCTGTGCCTGTCCTGAGAGTGATTGATGGGGACAGTGAAGAGGGAGCTTTACTCTGTATCTAAGCCCGGTGTTGTACCTGTCCTGGGAGTGTTAGATGGGGACAGTGTAGAGGGAGCTTTACTCTGTGTCTAACCCCGTGCTGTACTTGTCCTGGGAATGTTTGATGGGGACAGTATAGAGGGAGCTTTACTCTGTATCTAACCCCGTGCTGTACCTGTCCTGGGAGAGTTTGATGGGGACAGTGTAGGGGGAGTGAGCTTTATTCTGTATCTTACCCCGTGCTGTACCTGTCCTGGGAGTGTTTGTTGGGGACAGTACAGAGGGAGCTTTATTCTGCATCTAACCCCGTGCTGTACCAGTTCTGGGAGTGTTTGATGGGGACAGTGTAGAGGGAGCTTTACTCTGCATCTAACCCCGTGCTGTACCAGTTCTGGGAGTGTTTGATGGGGACAGTGTAGAGGGAGTTTTACTCTGTATCTAATCCCGGAATTGTACCTGTCCTGGGAGTGTTTGATGGGGACAGTATAGAGGGAGCTTTACTCTGTATCTAACCCGTGCTGTGCCTGTCCTGAGAGTGATCGATGGGGACAGTGAAGAGGGAGCTTTACTCTGTATCTAAGCCCGGTTTTGTACCAGTCCTGGGAGTGTTAGATGGGGACAGCGTAGAGGGAGCTTTACTCTGTATCTAACCCCTTGCTGTATCTGTCCTGGGAGTGTTTGATGGGGACAGTGTAGATGGAGTTTTACTCTGTATCTAACCCCGTGCTGTATCTGTCCTGGGAGTGTTTGATGGGGACAGTGTAGAGGGAGCTTTACTCTGTATCTAACCCCGTGCTGAACCTGTCCTGGGAGTGTTTGATGGGGAGAGTGTAGAGGGAGCTTTACTCTGTATCTAACCCGTGCTGTACCTGTCCTGGGAGTGTTAGATAGTGACAGTGTAGAGGGAGCTTTACTCTGTATCTAACCCCGTGCTGTACCTGTCCTGGGAGTGTTTGATGGGGACAGTGTAGAGGGAGCTTTACTCTGTATCTAACGCCGTGCTGTACCTGTCCTGGGAGTGTTTGATGGGGTCAGTGTAGAGGGAGATTTACTCTGTATCGAACCCCGTGCTGTACCTGTCCAGGGAGTGTTTGATGGGGACAGTACAGAGGGAGATTAACTCTGTATCTATCCACGTACTGTGCTGGTCTGGGAGTGTTTGATGGGGACAGTATAGAGGGAGCTTTACTCTGTATCTAACCCGTGCTGTGCCTGTCCTGGGAGTGTTTGATGGGGACAGTGTAGAGGGAGATTTACTCTGTGTCTAACCCCGTGCTGTATCTGTCCTGGGAGTGTTTGATGGGGACAGTGTAGAGGGAGCTTTACTCTGTATCTAAGCCCGGTTTTGTACCAGTCCTGGGAGTGTTTGATGGGGACAGCGTAGAGGGAGCTTTACTCTGTATCTAACCCCTTGCTGTATCTGTCCTGGGAGTGTTTGATGGGGACAGTGTAGATGGAGTTTTACTCTGTATCTAACCCTGTGCTGTACCTGTCCTGGGAGTGTTTGATGGTGACAGTGTAGAATGAGCTTTACTCTGTATCTAACCCCGTGCTGTATCTGTCCTGGGAGTGTTTGATGGGGACAGTGTAGAGGGACCTTTACTCTGTATCTAACCCCGTGCTGTACCTGTCCTGGGAGTGTTTGATGGGGACAGTGTAGAGGGAGCTTTACTCTGTATCGAACCCCGTGCTGTACCTGTCCAGGGAGTGTTTGATGGGGACAGTGTAGAGGGAGCTTTACTCTGTATCTAACACCGTGCTGTACCTGTCCTGGGAGTGTTTGATGGGGACAGTGTAGAGGGAGCTTTACTCTGTATCTAACCCCGCGCTCTACCTGCCTTGGGGGTCTTTGATGGGGACAGTGTAGAGGCAGCTTTAGGTCTGCATCTACCCCGTGCTGTGCCTGTCCTGGGAGTGTTTGATGGGGACAGTACAGAGGGAGATTAACTCTGTATCTATCCACGTACTGTGCTGGTCTGGGAGTGTTTGATGGGGACAGTATAGAGGGAGCTTTACTCTGTATCTAACCCGTGCTGTGCCTGTCCTGAGAGTGATCGATGGGGACAGTGAAGAGGGAGCTTTACTCTGTATCTAAGCCCGGTTTTGTACCAGTCCTGGGAGTGTTTGATGGGGACAGCGTAGAGGGAGCTTTACTCTGTATCTAACCCCTTGCTGTATCTGTCCTGGGAGTGTTTGATGGGGACAGTGTAGATGGAGTTTTACTCTGTATCTAACCCTGTGCTGTACCTGTCCTGGGAGTGTTTGATGGTGACAGTGTAGAGGGAGCTTTACTCTGTATCTAACCCCGTGCTGTATCTGTCCTGGGAGTGTTTGATGGGGACAGTGTAGAGGGAGATTTACTCTGTGTCTAACCCCGTGCTGTATCTGTCCTGGGAGTGTTTGATGGGGACAGTGTAGAGGGAGCTTTACTCTGTATCTAAGCCCGGTTTTGTACCAGTCCTGGGAGTGTTTGATGGGGACAGCGTAGAGGGAGCTTTACTCTGTATCTAACCCCTTGCTGTATCTGTCCTGGGAGTGTTTGATGGGGACAGTGTAGATGGAGTTTTACTCTGTATCTAACCCTGTGCTGTACCTGTCCTGGGAGTGTTTGATGGTGACAGTGTAGAGGGAGCTTTACTCTGTATCTAACCCCGTGCTGTATCTGTCCTGGGAGTGTTTGATGGGGACAGTGTAGAGGGACCTTTACTTTGTATCTAACCACGTGCTGCACCTGTCCTGGGAGTGTTTGATGGGGACAGTGGAGAGGGAGCTTTACTCTGTATCTATCACCGTGCTGTACATGTCCTGGGAGTGTTTGATGGGGACAGTGTAGAGGGAGCTTTACTCTGTATCTAACCCGTGCTGTACCTGTCCTGAGAGTGATCGATGGGGACAGTGAAGAGGGAGCTTTACTCTGTATCTAAGCCCGGTTTTGTACCTGTCCTGGGAGTGTTAGATGGGGACAGCGTAGAGGGAGCTTTACTCTGTATCTAACCCCTTGCTGTATCTGTCCTGGGAGTGTTTGATGGGGACAGTGTAGATGGAGTTTTACTCTGTATCTAACCCTGTGCTGTACCTGTCCTGGGAGTGTTTGATGGGGACAGTGTAGAGGGAGCTTTACTCTGTATCTAACCCCGTGCTGTATCTGTCCTGGGAGTGTTTGATGGGGACAGTGTAGAGGGAGCTTTACTCTGTATCTAACCCCGTGCTGAACCTGTCCTGGGAGTGTTTGATGGGGAGAGTGTAGAGGGAGCTTTACTCTGTATCTAACCCGTGCTGTACCTGTCCTGGGAGTGTTAGATAGTGACAGTGTAGAGGGAGCTTTACTCTGTATCTAACCCCGTGCTGTACCTGTCCTGGGAGTGTTTGATGGGGACAGTGTAGAGGGAGCTTTACTCTGTATCTAACGCCGTGCTGTACCTGTCCTGGGAGTGTTTGATGGGGTCAGTGTAGAGGGAGATTTACTCTGTATCTAACCCCGTGCTGTACCTGTCCTGGGAGTGTTTGATGGGGACAGTGTAGAGGGAGCTTTACTCTGTATCGAACCCCGTGCTGTACCTGTCCAGGGAGTGTTTGATGGGGACAGTGTAGAGGGAGCTTTACTCTGTATCTAACACCGTGCTGTACCTGTCCTGGGAGTGTTTGATGGGGACAGTGTAGAGGGAGCTTTACTCTGTATCTAACCCCGCGCTCTACCTGCCTTGGGGGCCTTTGATGGGGACAGTGTAGAGGCAGCTTTAGGTCTGCATCTACCCCGTGCTGTGCCTGTCCTGGGAGTGTTTGTTGGGGACAGTACAGAGGGAGATTAACTCTGTATCTATCCACGTACTGTGCTGGTCTGGGAGTGTTTGATGGGGACAGTATGGAGGGAGCTTTACTCTGTATCTAACCCGTGCTGTGCCTGTCCTGAGAGTGATCGATGGGGACAGTGAAGAGGGAGCTTTACTCTGTATCTAAGCCCGGTTTTGTACCAGTCCTGGGAGTGTTTGATGGGGACAGCGTAGAGGGAGCTTTACTCTGTATCTAACCCCTTGCTGTATCTGTCCTGGGAGTGTTTGATGGGGACAGTGTAGATGGAGTTTTACTCTGTATCTAACCCTGTGCTGTACCTGTCCTGGGAGTGTTTGATGGTGACAGTGTAGAGGGAGCTTTACTCTGTATCTAACCCCGTGCTGTATCTGTCCTGGGAGTGTTTGATGGGGACAGTGTAGAGGGAGCTTTACTCTGTATCTAACACCGTGCTGTACCTGTCCTGGGAGTGTTTGATTGGACAGTGTAGAGGGAGCTTTACTCTGTATCTAACCCCGTGCTGTCCCTGTCCTGGGAGTGTTTGATGGGGATAGTGTAGGGGGAGCTTTACTTTGCCTCTAACACCGTGCTGTAACTGTCCTAGGAGTGTTTGTTGGGGACAGTACACAGGGAGCTTTAATCTGTATCTAACACCGTTCTGTACCTGTTCTAGGAGTGTTTGATGGGGATAGTGTAGAGGGACCTTTACTGTGTATTTAGCCCCGTGCTGTACCTGTCCTGGGAGCGTTTGATGGGGACACTGTAGATGGAGCCACACCCTGTATCAAACACTGTGCTGTACCTGCCTTGGGAGAGTTTGTTGGTGCCAGTGTAGAGGGAGCTTTACTCTGTATCTAACCCCGTGCTGTACCTGTCCTGGGAGTGTTTGATGTGGACGGTGTAGAGGGAGCTTTACTCTGTATCTAACCCCGTGCTGCACCTGTCCTGGGAGTGTTTGATGGGGACAGTGTAGAGGGATTTTTACTCTGTATCTAACCCCGTGCTGTACCTGTGCTGGGAGTGTATGATGGGGACAGTGTAGAGGGAGCTTTACTCTGTATCTATCCCCGTGCTGTACCTGTCCTGGGCGTCTTTGATGGTGACAGTGTAGAGGGAGGTTTACTCTGTATTTAACCCCGTGCTGTACCTGTCCTGGGAGTGTTTGATGGGGACAGTGTAGAGGGAGGATACTCTGTATCTAACCCCGTGTTGTACCTGTCCATGGAGTGTTTGATGGGGACAGTGTAGGGGGAGTGAGCTTTATTCTGTATCTAACCCCGTGCTGTACCTGCCTTGGGAGTGTTTGATGGGGACAGTGTAGATTGAGCTTTACTCTGTATTTAACCCCGTGCTGTACCTGTCCTGTGAGTGTTTGATGGGGACAGTGTAGAGGGAGGATTACTCTGTATCTAACCCCGTGCTGTACCTGTCCTGGGAGTGTTTGATGGGGACAGTGTAGAGGGAGCTTTACTCTGTATCTAACCCCGTGCTGTACCTGTCCTGGGAGTGTTTGATGGGGACGGTGTAGATGGAGCTTTACTCTGTATCTAACCCTGCGCTGTACATGCCCTGGGAGAGTTCGAAGGGGACAGTGTAGAGGGAGATTTACTCTGTATCTAACCCCGTGCTGTACCTGTCCTGGGAGTGTTTGATGGGGACAGTGTAGAGGGAGCTTTACTCTGCATCTAACCCCGTGCTGTACCAGTTCTGGGAGTGTTTGATGGGGACAGTGTAGAGGGAGCTTTACTCTGTATCTAATCCCGGAATTGTACCTGTCCTGGGAGTGTTTGATGAGGAAAATGTGGAGGGAGATTTACACCGTATCTAACCCTGTGCTGTACTTGTCCTGTAAGTTTTTAATGGGGACAGTGTAGAGAGAGCTTTACTCTGTATCTAACCCCGTGCTGTACCTGTCCTGGGAGTGTTTGATGGGGACAGTGTAGAGGGAGCTTTACTCTGTACCTAACCCCGTGCTGTACCTGTCCTGGGAGTGTTTGATGGGGACCGTGTAGAGGGAGCTTTACTCTGTATCTAACCCCGTGCTGTACCTGTCCTGGGAGTGTTTGATGGGGATAGTGTAGAGGGAGCTTTACTCTGTTTCTAACCCCGTTCTTTACCTGTCCTGGGAGTGTTTGATTGGGACACTGTAGATGGAGCCATACCCTGTATCAAACCCTGTGCTGTACCTGCTTTGGGAGAGTTTGTTGGGGCCAGTGTAGAGGGAGCTTTACTCTGTATCTAACCCCGTGCTGTACCTGTCCTGGGAGTGTTTGATGGGGACAGTGTAGAGGGAGCTTTACTGTGTATCTAACCCCGTGCTGTACCTGTCCTGGGAGCGTTTGATGGGGACAGTGTAGAGGGACCTTTACTCTATATCTTACCCTAGAATGGTACCTGTCCTCAGAGTGTTTGATGGGGACAGTGTAGAGGGAGCTTTACTCTGTATCTAACCCCGTGCTGTCCCTGTCCGGGGAGTGTTTGTTGGGGAAAGTACAGAGGGAGCTTTACTCTCTATCTATCCCCGTGCTGTACCGGTCCTGGGAGTGTTTGATGGGGACAGTGTAGGGGGATAGAGCTTTACTCTGTATCAAACCCTGTACTGTACCTGTCCTGGGAGTGTTTGATGGGGACAGTGTAGATGGAGCTTTACTCTGTATCTAACCCCGTGCTGTACCTGTCCTGGGAGTGTTTGATGGGGACAGTGTAGAGGGAGCTTTACTCTGCATCTAACCCCGTGCTGTACCAGTTCTGGGAGTGTTTGATGGGGACAGTGTAGAGGGAGCTTTACTCTGTATCTAATCCCGGAATTGTACCTGTCCTGGGAGTGTTTGATGGGGACAGTGTAGTGGGAGCTTTACTGTGCATCTAACCCCGTGCTGTACCAGTTCTGGGAGTGTTTGATGGGGACAGTGTAGAGGGAGCTTTACTCTGTATATAATTCCGGAATTGTACCTGTCCTGGGAGTGTTTGATGAGGAAAATGTGGAGGGAGATTTACACTGTATCTAACCCTGTGCTGTACTTGTCCTGTAAGTTTTTAATGGGGACAGTGTAGAGAGAGCTTTACTCTGTTTCTAACCCCGTGCTGTACCTGTCCTGGGAGTGTTTGATGGGGACAGTGTAGAGGGAGCATTACTCTGTATCTAACACCGTGCTGAACCTGCCTTGGGTGTGTTTGATGGGGACAGTGTAGAGGCAGCTTTAGGTCTGCATCTACCCCGCGCTGTGCCTGTCCTCGGAGTGTTTGTTGGGAACAGTACAGAGGGGGATTAACTCTGTATCTAACCATGTGCTGTGCCGGTCCTGGAAGTGTTTGATGGGGACAGTGTAGAGGGAGCTTTACTCTGTATCTAACCCGTTCTGTGCCTGTCCTGAGAGTGATTGATGGGGACAGTGAAGAGGGAGCTTTACTCTGTATCTAACCCCGTGTTGTACCTGTCCTGGGAGTGTTAGATGGGGACAGTGTAGAGGGAGCTTTACTCTGTATCTAACCCCGTGCTGGACCTGTCCGGGGAGTGTTTGTTGGGGACAGTGTAGAAGGAACTTTACTCTGTATCTATCCCCGTGCTGTACTGGTCCTGGGAGTGTTTGATGGGGACAGTGTAGGGGGAGGGTGCTTTACTCTGTATCAAACCCTATACTGTACCCGTCTTGGGAGAGTTTGTTGGGGCCAATGTTGAGGGAGATTTACTCTGTATCTAACCCCGTGCTGTAGCTGCCCTGTGAGGGTTTGATGGGGACAGTGTAGAGGGAGCTTTACTCTGTATCTAACCACGTACTGTGCTGGTCCTGGGAGTGTTTGATGGGGACAGTACAGAGGGAGCTTTACTCTGTATCTAATCCCGTGCTGTACCTGCCCTGGGAGTGTTTGATGGGGACAGTGTAGAGGGAGCTTTACTCTGTATCTAATCCCGTGCTGTACCTGCCCTGGGAGTGTTTGATGGGGACAGTGTAGAGGGAGCTTTACTCTGTATCTAACCCCGTGCTGTACCTGTCCTGAGAGTGTTTGATGGGGACAGTGTAGAGGGAGCTTGACACTCTATCTAACCCCGTGCTGTACCTGTCCTGGGAGTGTTTGATGGGGACACTGTAGATGGAGCCATAACCTGTATCAAACCCTGTGCTGTACCTGCCTTGGGAGAGTTTGTTGGTGCCAGTGTAGAGGGAGCTTTACTCTGTATCTCACCCCGTGCAGTACCTGTCCTGGGAGCGTTTGATGGGGGTCGGTGTAGAGGGAGCTTTACTCTGTATCTAACCCCATGCTGTACCTGTCCTAGCAGTGTTTGTTGGGGAAAGTACAGAGGGAGCTTTACTCTGTATCTATCCCCGTGCTGTACCAGTCGTGGGAGTGTTTGATGGGGACAGTGTAGAGGGAGCTTTACTCTGTATCTATCCCCATGCTGTACCAGTCGTGGGAGTGTTTGATGGGGACAGTGTATGGGGAGAGAGCTTTACTCTGTATTAAAACCCTGTACTGTACCTGCCTTGGGAGAGTTTGTTGGAAGCCAATGTTGAGGGAGATTTACTCTGTATCTAACCCCGTGCTGTACCTGTCCTGGGACTGTTTGATAGGGACAGTGTGGAGGGAGCTTTACTCTGTATCTAACCGCGTGCTGTACCTTTACTGGGACTGTTTGATAGGGACAGTGTGGAGGGAGCTTTACTATGTATCTAACCCCGTGCTGTAGCTGCCCTGGGAGGGTTTGATGGGGTCAGTGTAGAGGGACATTTACTCTGTATCTAACCGCGTGCTGTACCTGCCTTGGGAGAGTTTATTGGGGCCAGTGTCGAGGGAGCTTTACTCTGTATCTAACCCCGTGCTGTACCTGTCCTGGGAGTGTTTGATGGGGACAGTGTAGAGGGAGCATTACTCTGTATCTAACCCCGTGCTGTACCTGTCCTGGGTGTGTTTGATGGGGACAGTGTAGAGGGCCTTTACTCTGTATCTAACCCCGTGCTGTACCTGTCCTGTGAGTGTTTGATGGGGACAGTGTAGAGGGAGCTTTACTCTGTATCTAACACCATGCTGAACCTGCCTTGGGTGTGTTTGATGGGGACAGTGTAGAGGCAGCTTTAGGTCTGCATCTACCCCGCGCTGTGCCTGTCCTCTGAGTGTTTGTTGGGAACAGTACAGAGGGGGATTAACTCTGTATCTAACCACGTGCTGTGCCGGTCCTGGGAGTGTTTGATGGGGACAGTATAGAGGGAGCTTTACTCTGTATCTAAGCCCGGTGTTGTACCTGTCCTGGGAGTGTTAGATGGGGACAGTGTAGAGGGAGCTTTACTCTGTATCTAAGCCCGGTGTTGTACCTGTCCTGGGAGTGTTAGATGGGGACAGTGTAGAGGGAGCTTTACTCTGTATCTAACCCCGTGCTGTACCTGTCCTGGGAGTGTTTGATGGGGACAGTGTAGAGGGAGATTGACTCTGTATCTAACCCCGTGCTGGACCTGTCCGGGGAGTGTTTGTTGGGGACAGTGTAGAGGGAGCTTTACTCTGTATCTATCCCCGTGCTGTACCGGTCCTGGGAGTGTTTGATGGGGACAGTGTAGGGGGAGGGAGCTTTACTCTGTATCAAACCCTGTACTGTACCTGTCTTGGGAGAGTTTGTTGGGGCCAATGTTGAGGGAGATTTACTCTGTATCTAACCCCGTGCTGTAGCTGCCCTGTGAGGGTTTGATGGGGACAGTGTAGAGGGAGCTTTACTCTGTATCTAACCACGTACTGTGCTGGTCCTGGGAGTGTTTGATGGGGACAGTGTAGAGGGAGCTTTACTCTGTATCTAATCCCGTGCTGTACCTGCCCTGGGAGTGTTTGATGGGGACAGTGTAGAGGGAGCTTTACTCTGTATCTAACCCCGTGCTGTACCTGTCCTGAGAGTGTTTGATGGGGACAGTGTAGAGGGAGCTTTACTCTGTATCTAACCCCGTGCTGTACCTGTCCTGGGAGTGTTTGATGGGGACACTGTAGATGGAGCCATAACCTGTATCAAACCCTGTGCTGTACCTGCCTTGGGAGAGTTTGTTGGTGCCAGTGTAGAGGGAGCTTTACTCTGTATCTAACCCCGTGCAGTACCTGTCCTGGGAGCGTTTGATGGGGTCGGTGTAGAGGGAGCTTTACTCTGTATCTAACCCCATGCTGTACCTGTCCTAGGAGTGTTTGTTGGGGAAAGTACAGAGGGAGCTTTACTCTGTATCTATCCCCGTGCTGTACCAGTCGTGGGAGTGTTTGATGGGGACAGTGTATGGGGAGAGAGCTTTACTCTGTATTAAACCCTGTACTGTACCTGCCTTGGGAGAGTTTGTTGGAAGCCAATGTTGAGGGAGATTTACTCTGTATCTAACCCCGTGCTGTACCTGTCCTGGGAAAGTGTAGAGGGAGCTTTACTCTGTTTCTAACCGCGTGCTGTACCTTTACTGGGACTGTTTGATAGGGACAGTGTGGAGGGAGCTTTACTATGTATCTAACCCCGTGCTGTAGCTGCCCTGGGAGGGTTTGATGGGGTCAGTGTAGAGGGAGATTTACTCTGTATCTAACCCCGTGCTGTACCTGTCCTGGGAAAGTGTAGAGGGAGCTTTACTCTGTTTCTAACCGCGTGCTGTACCTTTACTGGGACTGTTTGATAGGGACAGTGTGGAGGGAGCTTTACTATGTATCTAACCCCGTGCTGTAGCTGCCCTGGGAGGGTTTGATGGGGTCAGTGTAGAGGGACATTTGCTCTGTATCTAACCGCGTGCTGTACCTGCCTTGGGAGAGTTTATTGGGGCCAGTGTCGAGGGAGCTTTACTCTGTATCTAACCCCGTGCTGAACCTGTCCTGGGAGTGTTTGATGGGGACAGTGTAGAGGGAGCTTTACTCTGTATGTAACCCGTGCTGTACCTGTCCTGGGAGTGTTAGATAGTGACAGTGTAGAGGGAGCTTTACTCTGTATCTAACCCCGTGCTGAACCTGCCTTGGGTGTGTTTGATGGGGACAGTGTAGAGGCAGCTTTAGGTCTGCATCTACCCCGTGCTGTACCTGTCCTCGGAGTGTTTGATGGGGATAGTGTAGAGGGAGCTTTACTCTGTTTCTAACCCCGTTCTTTACCTGTCCTGGGAGTGTTTGATTGGGACACTGTAGATGGAGCCATACCCTGTATCAAACCCTCTGCTGTACCTGCCTTGGGAGAGTTTGTTGGGGCCAGTGTAGAGGGAGCTTTACTCTGTATCTAACCCCGTGCTGTACCTGTCCTGGGAGTGTTTGATGGGGACAGTGTAGAGGGAGCTTTACTCTGTATCTAACCCCGTGCTGTACCTGTCCTGGGAGTGTTAGATGGGGACACTGCAGAGGGAGCTTTACTCTGTATCTAACCCCGTGCTGTACCTGTCCTGGGAGTGTTTGATGGGGACAGTGTAGAGGGAGCTTCACTCTGTATCTAACCCTGTGCTGTACCTGTCCTGGGAGTGTTTGATGGGGACAGTGTAGAGGGAGCTTTACTCTGTATCTAACCCCGTGCTGTATCTGTCCTGGGAGAGTTTGATGGAGACAGTGTAGAGGGAGCTTTATTCTGTATCTAACCCTGTGCTGTACCTGTCCTGGGAGAGTTTGATGGAGACAGTGTAGAGGGAGCTTTACTCTGTATCTAACCCCGTGCTGTACCTGTCCTGGGAGTGTTTGATGGGGACAGTGTAGAGGGAGCTTTACTCTGTATCTAACCCCGTGCTGTACATGTCCTGGGAGTGTTTGATGGGGACAGTGTAGAGGGAGCTTTACTCTGTATCTAACCCCGTGCTGTTCCTGTCATGAGAGTGTTTGATGGGGATAGTGTAGAGGGAGTTTCACTTTGTCTCTAACACAGTCCAGGAACTGTCCAAGGAGTCTTGGTTGGGGACAGTACAGAGGGAGCTTTAGTCTGTATCAAACACCGTGCTGTACCTGTCCTGGGAGTGTTTGATGGGGACAGTGTAGAGAGAGCTTTACTCTGTATCTAACCCGATGGTGTACCTGTCCTGGGAGTGTTTAACAAGGACAGTGTAGAGGGAGCTTTACTGTGTATCTAACCATTTGCTGTACCTGTCCTGGGAGTGTTTGATGGGGACAGTGTAACGGGAGACATACTCTATATCTCACCCTGTGCTGTACCTACCTTGGGAGAGTTTGTTGGGGACAGTGTAGAGGCAGCTTTACTCTGGATCTAACCTGGTGCTGTACCTGTTCTGGGAGTGTTTGATTGGGACACTGTGGACGGAGCCATTCTCTGTATCTAATCCAGTGCTGTAGTCACCTTTGTAGAGTTTGTAGGGGACAGTGTAGAGGGAGCTTTACTCAGTATCTAACACCGTGCTGTACCTGTCCTGGGAGTGCTTGATGGGGGACAGTGTAGAGGGAGCTTTACTCTGTATCTAACCCCGTGCTGCACCTGTCCTGGGAGTGTTTGATGGGGACAGTCTATGGGACCTTTTCTCTGTATCTAAAACCGGCGTTGTACCTGTCCTGGGAGAGTTTGATAGGGACAGTGTATAGGGAGCTTTACTCTGTATCTAGCACCTGCTGTACCTGCCTTGGGTGTAGTTGATGGGCACAGTGTAGAGGGAGATTTACTCTGTATCTAACCCCGTGCTGTACCTGTGCTGGGAGTGTTTGATGGGGACAGTGTAGAGGGAGCTTTACTTTGTATCTAACCCCGTTCTGTACCTGTGCTGGGAGTGTTTGATGGGGACAGTGTAGAGGGAGCTTTACTCTGTATCTAACCCCGTGCTGTACCTGTCCTGGGAGTGTTTGATGGAGACAGTGTAGAGGGAGCTTTACTCTGTATCTAACCCCGTGCTGTACCTGTCCTGGGACTGTTTGATGGGGACAGTACAGAGGGAGCTTTACTCTGTATCTAACACTGTGCTGTACCTGTCCTGGGAGTTTTTGATGGGGACAGTGTAGAGGGAGCTTTACTCTGTATCTAACCCCGTGCTGTACCTGTCCTGGGAGTGTTTGATGGGGACAGTGTAGAGGGAGCTTTACTCTGTATCTAACCCCGTGCTGTACCTGTCCTGGGAGTGTTTGATGGGGACAGTGTAGAGGGAGCTTTACTCTGTATCTAACCTCGTGCTGTACCTGTCCTGGGAGTGTTTGATAGGGACTGTGCAGAGGCAGCTTTACTCTGTATCTAACCCCGTGCTGTACCTGGGCTGGGAGTGTTTGATGGGGACAGTGTAGAGGGAGCTATACACTATATCTAATCCCGTGCTGTACCTGTCCTGGGAGTGTTTGATGGGGACAGTGTAGATGGAGTTTACTCTGTATCTAACGCCGTGCTGTACCTGTCCTGGGAGTGTTTGATGGGGACACTGTAGAGGGAGCTTTACTCTGTATCAAACACCGTGCTGTACCTGTCCTGGGAGTGTTTGATGGGGACAGTGTAGAGAGATCTTTACTCTGTATCTAACCCGATGGTGTACCTGTCCTGGGAGTGTTTAACAAGGACAGTGTAGAGGGAGCTTTACTGTGTATCTAACCATTTGCTGTACCTGTCCTGGGAGTGTTTGATGGGGATGGTGTAGAGGGAGCTTTACTCTGTATCTAACCCCGTGCTGTACCTGTCCTGGGAGTGTTTGATGGGGACAGTGTAGAGGGAGCTTTACTCTGTATCTAACCCCGGAATTGTACCTGTCCTGGGAGTGTTTGATAGAGACAGTGCACAGGGAGCTTTAGTCTGTATCTAACCCCGTGCTGTACCTGTCCTGGGAGTGTTTGATGGGGACAGTGTAGATGGAGATTTACTCTGTATCTAACCCCGTGCTGTACCTGTCCTGGGCGTGTTTGATGGGGACAGTGTAGAGGGAGCTTTACTCTGTATCTAACACCGTGCTGTACCTGTGCTGGGAGTGTTTGATGGGGACAGTGTAACGGGAGACATACTCTATATCTCACCCTGTGCTGTACCTACCTTGGGAGAGTTTGTTGGGGACAGTGTAGAGGCAGCTTTACTCTGGATCTAACCTGGTGCTGTACCTGTTCTGGGAGTGTTTGATTGGGACACTGTGGACGGAGCCATTCTCTGTATCTAATCCAGTGCTGTAGTCACCTTTGTAGAGTTTGTAGGGGACAGTGTAGAGGGAGCTTTACTCAGTATCTAACACCGTGCTGTACCTGTCCTGGGAGTGCTTGATGGGGACAGTGTAGAGGGAGCTTTACTCTGTATCTAACCCCGTGCTGCACCTGTCCTGGGAGTGTTTGATGGGGACAGTCTATGGGACCTTTTCTCTGTATCTAAAACCGGCGTTGTACCTGTCCTGGGAGAGTTCGATAGGGACAGTGTATAGGGAGCTTTACTCTGTATCTAGCACCTGCTGTACCTGCCTTGGGTGTAGTTGATGGGCACAGTGTAGAGGGAGATTTACTCTGTATCTAACCCCGTGCTGTACCTGTGCTGGGAGTGTTTGATGGGGACAGTGTAGAGGGAGCTTTACTCTGTATCTAACCCCGTGCTGTACCTGTCCTGGGAGTGTTTGATGGGGACAGTGTAGAGGGAGCTTTACTCTGTATCTAACACCGTGCTGTACCTGTCCTGGGAGTGTTTGATGGGGACAGTGTAGAGGGAGCTTTACTCTGTATCTAACCCCGTGCTGTACCTGTCCTGGGAGTGTTTGATGGAGACAGTGTAGAGGGAGCTTTACTCTGTATCTAACCCCGTGCTGTACCTGTCCTGGGACTGTTTGATGGGGACAGTACAGAGGGAGCTTTACTCTGTATCTAACACTGTGCTGTACCTGTCCTGGGAGTGTTTGATGGGGACAGTGTAGAGAGAACTTTACTCTGTATCTAACCCGATGGTGTACCTGTCCTGGGAGTGTTTAACAAGGACAGTGTAGAGGGAGCTTTACTGTGTATCTAACCATTTGCTGTACCTGTCCTGGGAGTGTTTGATGGGGATGGTGTAGAGGGAGCTTTACTCTGTATCTAACCCCGTGCTGTACCTGTCCTGGGAGTGTTTGATGGGGACAGTGTAGAGGGAGCTTTACTCTGTATCTAACCCCGGAATTGTACCTGTCCTGGGAGTGTTTGATAGAGACAGTGCACAGGGAGCTTTAGTCTGTATCTAACCCCGTGCTGTACCTGTCCTGGGAGTGTTTGATGGGGACAGTGTAGATGGAGATTTACTCTGTATCTAACCCCGTGCTGTACCTGTCCTGGGCGTGTTTGATGGGGACAGTGTAGAGGGAGCTTTACTCTGTATCTAACACCGTGCTGTACCTGTGCTGGGAGTGTTTGATGGGGACAGTGTAACGGGAGACATACTCTATATCTCACCCTGTGCTGTACCTACCTTGGGAGAGTTTGTTGGGGACAGTGTAGAGGCAGCTTTACTCTGGATCTAACCTGGTGCTGTACCTGTTCTGGGAGTGTTTGATTGGGACACTGTGGACGGAGCCATTCTCTGTATCTAATCCAGTGCTGTAGTCACCTTTGTAGAGTTTGTAGGGGACAGTGTAGAGGGAGCTTTACTCTGTATCTAACCCCGTGCTGCACCTGTCCTGGGAGTGTTTGATGGGGACAGTCTATGGGACCTTTTCTCTGTATCTAAAACCGGCGTTGTACCTGTCCTGGGAGAGTTTGATAGGGACAGTGTATAGGGAGCTTTACTCTGTATCTAGCACCTGCTGTACCTGCCTTGGGTGTAGTTGATGGGCACAGTGTAGAGGGAGATTTACTCTGTATCTAACCCCGTGCTGTACCTGTGCTGGGAGTGTTTGATGGGGACAGTGTAGAGGGAGCTTTACTTTGTATCTAACCCCGTGCTGTACCTGTGCTGGGAGTGTTTGATGGGGACAGTGTAGAGGGAGCTTTACTCTGTATCTAACCCCGTGCTGTACCTGTCCTGGGAGTGTTTGATGGAGACAGTGTAGAGGGAGCTTTACTCTGTATCTAACCCCGTGCTGTACCTGTCCTGGGACTGTTTGATGGGGACAGTACAGAGGGAGCTTTACTCTGTATCTAACACTGTGCTGTACCTGTCCTGGGAGTTTTTGATGGGGACAGTGTAGAGGGAGCTTTACTCTGTATCTAACCCCGTGCTGTACCTGTCCTGGGAGTGTTTGATGGGGACAGTGTAGAGGGAGCTTTACTCTGTATCTAACCCCGTGCTGTACCTGTCCTGGGAGTGTTTGATGGGGACAGTGTAGAGGGAGCTTTACTCTGTATCTAACCTCGTGCTGTACCTGTCCTGGGAGTGTTTGATAGGGACTGTGCAGAGGCAGCATTACTCTGTATCTAACCCCGTGCTGTACCTGGGCTGGGAGTGTTTGATGGGGACAGTGTAGAGGGAGCTATACACTATATCTAATCCCGTGCTGTACCTGTCCTGGGAGTGTTTGATGGGGACAGTGTAGAGGGAGCTTTACTCTGTATCTAACGCCGTGCTGTACCTGTCCTGGGAGTGTTTGATGGGGACACTGTAGAGGGAGCTTTACTCTGTATCTAACCCCGTGCTGTACCTGTCCTAGGAGTGTTTGATTGGAATAGTGTAGAGGGAGCTTCACTCTGTATCTAACACCATTTTGAACCTGCCTTTGGTTTCTTTGATGGGGACAGTATAGAGGGAGATTCACTCTGTATCTAATCCAGTGCTGTACCTGTCCTGGGAGTGTTTGATGGGGACAGTATAGAGGGAGCTTTACTCTGTATCTAACACCGTGCTGTACTTGTGCTGGGAGTGTTTGATGGGGACAGTGTAACGGGAGACATACTCTATATCTCACCCTGTGCTGTACCTGCTTTGGGAGTGTTTGATGGGGACAGTGTCGAGGGAGCTATACTCTGGATCTAACCCGGTGCTGTACCTGGGCTGGGAGTGTTTGATGGGGACAGTGTAGAGGGAGCTATACACTATATCTAATCCCGTGCTGTACCTGTCCTGGGAGTGTTTGATGGGGACAGTGTAGATGGAGTTTACTCTGTATCTAACGCCGTGCTGTACCTGTCCTGGGAGTGTTTGATGGGGACACTGTAGAGGGAGCTTTACTCTGTATCAAACACCGTGCTGTACCTGTCCTGGGAGTGTTTGATGGGGACAGTGTAGAGAGATCTTTACTCTGTATCTAACCCGATGGTGTACCTGTCCTGGGAGTGTTTAACAAGGACAGTGTAGAGGGAGCTTTACTGTGTATCTAACCATTTGCTGTACCTGTCCTGGGAGTGTTTGATGGGGATGGTGTAGAGGGAGCTTTACTCTGTATCTAACCCCGTGCTGTACCTGTCCTGGGAGTGTTTGATGGGGACAGTGTAGAGGGAGCTTTACTCTGTATCTAACCCCGGAATTGTACCTGTCCTGGGAGTGTTTGATAGAGACAGTGCACAGGGAGCTTTAGTCTGTATCTAACCCCGTGCTGTACCTGTCCTGGGAGTGTTTGATGGGGACAGTGTAGATGGAGATTTACTCTGTATCTAACCCCGTGCTGTACCTGTCCTGGGCGTGTTTGATGGGGACAGTGTAGAGGGAGCTTTACTCTGTATCTAACACCGTGCTGTACCTGTGCTGGGAGTGTTTGATGGGGACAGTGTAACGGGAGACATACTCTATATCTCACCCTGTGCTGTACCTACCTTGGGAGAGTTTGTTGGGGACAGTGTAGAGGCAGCTTTACTCTGGATCTAACCTGGTGCTGTACCTGTTCTGGGAGTGTTTGATTGGGACACTGTGGACGGAGCCATTCTCTGTATCTAATCCAGTGCTGTAGTCACCTTTGTAGAGTTTGTAGGGGACAGTGTAGAGGGAGCTTTACTCTGTATCTAACCCCGTGCTGCACCTGTCCTGGGAGTGTTTGATGGGGACAGTCTATGGGACCTTTTCTCTGTATCTAAAACCGGCGTTGTACCTGTCCTGGGAGAGTTCGATAGGGACAGTGTATAGGGAGCTTTACTCTGTATCTAGCACCTGCTGTACCTGCCTTGGGTGTAGTTGATGGGCACAGTGTAGAGGGAGATTTACTCTGTATCTAACCCCGTGCTGTACCTGTGCTGGGAGTGTTTGATGGGGACAGTGTAGAGGGAGCTTTACTCTGTATCTAACCCCGTGCTGTACCTGTCCTGGGAGTGTTTGATGGGGACAGTGTAGAGGGAGCTTTACTCTGTATCTAACACCGTGCTGTACCTGTCCTGGGAGTGTTTGATGGGGACAGTGTAGAGGGAGCTTTACTCTGTATCTAACCCCGTGCTGTACCTGTCCTGGGAGTGTTTGATGGAGACAGTGTAGAGGGAGCTTTACTCTGTATCTAACCCCGTGCTGTACCTGTCCTGGGACTGTTTGATGGGGACAGTACAGAGGGAGCTTTACTCTGTATCTAACACTGTGCTGTACCTGTCCTGGGAGTGTTTGATGGGGACAGTGTAGAGAGAACTTTACTCTGTATCTAACCCGATGGTGTACCTGTCCTGGGAGTGTTTAACAAGGACAGTGTAGAGGGAGCTTTACTGTGTATCTAACCATTTGCTGTACCTGTCCTGGGAGTGTTTGATGGGGATGGTGTAGAGGGAGCTTTACTCTGTATCTAACCCCGTGCTGTACCTGTCCTGGGAGTGTTTGATGGGGACAGTGTAGAGGGAGCTTTACTCTGTATCTAACCCCGGAATTGTACCTGTCCTGGGAGTGTTTGATAGAGACAGTGCACAGGGAGCTTTAGTCTGTATCTAACCCCGTGCTGTACCTGTCCTGGGAGTGTTTGATGGGGACAGTGTAGATGGAGATTTACTCTGTATCTAACCCCGTGCTGTACCTGTCCTGGGCGTGTTTGATGGGGACAGTGTAGAGGGAGCTTTACTCTGTATCTAACACCGTGCTGTACCTGTGCTGGGAGTGTTTGATGGGGACAGTGTAACGGGAGACATACTCTATATCTCACCCTGTGCTGTACCTACCTTGGGAGAGTTTGTTGGGGACAGTGTAGAGGCAGCTTTACTCTGGATCTAACCTGGTGCTGTACCTGTTCTGGGAGTGTTTGATTGGGACACTGTGGACGGAGCCATTCTCTGTATCTAATCCAGTGCTGTAGTCACCTTTGTAGAGTTTGTAGGGGACAGTGTAGAGGGAGCTTTACTCTGTATCTAACCCCGTGCTGCACCTGTCCTGGGAGTGTTTGATGGGGACAGTCTATGGGACCTTTTCTCTGTATCTAAAACCGGCGTTGTACCTGTCCTGGGAGAGTTTGATAGGGACAGTGTATAGGGAGCTTTACTCTGTATCTAGCACCTGCTGTACCTGCCTTGGGTGTAGTTGATGGGCACAGTGTAGAGGGAGATTTACTCTGTATCTAACCCCGTGCTGTACCTGTGCTGGGAGTGTTTGATGGGGACAGTGTAGAGGGAGCTTTACTTTGTATCTAACCCCGTGCTGTACCTGTGCTGGGAGTGTTTGATGGGGACAGTGTAGAGGGAGCTTTACTCTGTATCTAACCCCGTGCTGTACCTGTCCTGGGAGTGTTTGATGGAGACAGTGTAGAGGGAGCTTTACTCTGTATCTAACCCCGTGCTGTACCTGTCCTGGGACTGTTTGATGGGGACAGTACAGAGGGAGCTTTACTCTGTATCTAACACTGTGCTGTACCTGTCCTGGGAGTTTTTGATGGGGACAGTGTAGAGGGAGCTTTACTCTGTATCTAACCCCGTGCTGTACCTGTCCTGGGAGTGTTTGATGGGGACAGTGTAGAGGGAGCTTTACTCTGTATCTAACCCCGTGCTGTACCTGTCCTGGGAGTGTTTGATGGGGACAGTGTAGAGGGAGCTTTACTCTGTATCTAACCTCGTGCTGTACCTGTCCTGGGAGTGTTTGATAGGGACTGTGCAGAGGCAGCATTACTCTGTATCTAACCCCGTGCTGTACCTGGGCTGGGAGTGTTTGATGGGGACAGTGTAGAGGGAGCTATACACTATATCTAATCCCGTGCTGTACCTGTCCTGGGAGTGTTTGATGGGGACAGTGTAGAGGGAGCTTTACTCTGTATCTAACGCCGTGCTGTACCTGTCCTGGGAGTGTTTGATGGGGACACTGTAGAGGGAGCTTTACTCTGTATCTAACCCCGTGCTGTACCTGTCCTAGGAGTGTTTGATTGGAATAGTGTAGAGGGAGCTTCACTCTGTATCTAACACCATTTTGAACCTGCCTTTGGTTTCTTTGATGGGGACAGTATAGAGGGAGATTCACTCTGTATCTAATCCAGTGCTGTACCTGTCCTGGGAGTGTTTGATGGGGACAGTATAGAGGGAGCTTTACTCTGTATCTAACACCGTGCTGTACTTGTGCTGGGAGTGTTTGATGGGGACAGTGTAACGGGAGACATACTCTATATCTCACCCTGTGCTGTACCTGCTTTGGGAGTGTTTGATGGGGACAGTGTCGAGGGAGCTATACTCTGGATCTAACCCGGTGCTGTACCTGTCCTGGGAGTGTTTGATGGGGACACTGTGGACGGAGCCATTCTCTGTATCTAATCCTGTGTTGTAGTCACCTTGGTAGAGTTTGTAGGGGACAGTGTAGAGGGAGCTTTGCTCAGTATCTAACACCGTGCTGTACCTGTCCTGGGAGTGTTTGATGGGGACAGTGTTGAGGGAGATTTACTCTGTATCTAACCCCGTGCTGTACCTGTCCTGGGAGTGTTTGATGGGGACAGTCTGGAGGGACCTTTTCTCTATATCTAAAACCGGCGTTGTACCTGTCCTGGGAGAGTTTGATAGGGACAGTGTATAGGGAGCTTTACTCTGTATCTAGCACCTGCTGTACCTGCCTTGGTGTAGTTGATGGGCACAGTGTAGAGGGAGATTTACTCTGTATCTAACCCCGTGCTGTACCTGGGCTGGGAGTGTTTGATGGGGACAGTGTAGAGGGAGCTATACACTATATCTAATCCCGTGCTGTACCTGTCCTGGGAGTGTTTGATGGGGACAGTGTAGATGGAGCTTTACTCTGTATCTCACGCCGTGCTGTACCTGTCCTGGGACTGTTTGATGGGGACACTGTAGAGGGAGCTTTACTCTGTATCTAACCTCGTGCTGAACCTGTCCTGGGAGTGTTTGATGGGGACAAAGTAGAGGGAGCTTTACTCTGTATCTAACACCGTGCTGAACCTGTCCTGGGAGTGTTTGATGGGGACAGTGTAGAGGGAGCTTTACTTTGTATCTAACCCGTTCTGTACCTGTCCATGGAGTGTTAGATAGTGACAGTGTAGAGGGAGATTTACTCTGTATCTAACACCGTGCTGTACCTGTCCTGGGAGTGATTGATGGGGACAGAGGACAGGGAGCTTTACTCTGTATCTAACCCCGTGCTGTACCTGTCCTGGGAGTGTTTGATAGGGACAGTGTAGTGGGAGCTTTACTCTGTATCTAACCCCGTGCTGTACCTGTCCTTGGATTGTTTGCTGGGGACATTGTATAGGGAGCTTTACCCTGTATCTAACCCCGTGCTGTACCTGTCCCGGGAGTTTTTGATGTGGACGGTTTAGAGGGAGCTTTACTCTGTATCTAACCCCGTGCTGTACGTGTCCTGGGAGTGTTTGATGTGGACAGTGTAGAGGGAGATTTCCTCTGTGTCTAAGCCTGTGCTCTACCTGTCCTGGGAGTGTTTAATGGGGACAGTGTAGAGTGAGATTTTCTCTGTATCTAACCCCGTGCTGCAACTGTCCTGGGAGTGTTTGTTGGGGACAGTACAGAGGGAGCTTTTCTCTGTATCTAACCCCATGCTGTACCTGTCCTGGGCGTGTTTGATGGGGACAGTGTAGAGGGAGCTTTACTCTGTATCTAACACCGTGCTGTACCTGTGCTGGAAGTGTTTGATGGGGACAGTGTAACGGGAGACATACTCTATATCTCACCCTGTGCTGTACCTACCTTGGGAGAGTTTGTTGGGGACAGTGTAGAGGCAGCTTTACTCTGGATCTAACCTGGTGCTGTACCTGTTCTGGGAGTGTTTGATTGGGACACTGTGGACGGAGCCATTCTCTGTATCTAATCCAGTGCTGTAGTCACCTTTGTAGAGTTTGTAGGGGACAGTGTAGAGGGAGCTTTACTCAGTATCTAACACCGTGCTGTACCTGTCCTGGGAGTGCTTGCTGGGGACAGTGTAGAGGGAGCTTTACTCTGTATCTAACCCCGTGCTGCACCTGTCCTGGGAGTGTTTGATGGGGACAGTCTATGGGACCTTTTCTCTGTATCTATAACCGGCGTTGTACCTGTCCTGGGAGAGTTTGATAGGGACAGTGTATAGGGAGCTTTACTCTGTATCTAGCACCTGCTGTACCTGCCTTGGGTGTAGTTGATGGGCACAGTGTAGAGGGAGATTTACTCTGTATCTAACCCCGTGCTGTACCTGTGCTGGGAGTGTTTGATGGGGACAGTGTAGAGGGAGCTTTACTTTGTATCTAACCCCGTGCTGTACCTGTGCTGGGAGTGTTTGATGGGGACAGTGTAGAGGGAGCTTTACTCTGTATCTAACCCCGTGCTGTACCTGTCCTGGGAGTGTTTGATGGAGACAGTGTAGAGGGAGCTTTACTCTGTATCTAACCCCGTGCTGTACCTGTCCTGGGACTGTTTGATGGGGACAGTACAGAGGGAGCTTTACTCTGTATCTAACACTGTGCTGTACCTGTCCTGGGAGTTTTTGATGGGGACAGTGTAGAGGGAGCTTTACTCTGTATCTAACCCCGTGCTGTACCTGTCCTGGGAGTGTTTGATGGGGACAGTGTAGAGGGAGCTTTACTCTGTATCTAACCCCGTGCTGTACCTGTCCTGGGAGTGTTTGATGGGGACAGTGTAGAGGGAGCTTTACTCTGTATCTAACCTCGTGCTGTACCTGTCCTGGGAGTGTTTGATAGGGACTGTGCAGAGGCAGCTTTACTCTGTATCTAACACCGCGCTGTACCTGCCTTGGGAGTGTTTGATGGGGACAGTGTAGAGGGAGCTTTACTCTGTATCTAACCCCGTGCTGTACCTGTCCTGGGAGTGTTTGATGGGGACAGTGTAGAGGGAGCTTTACTCTGTATCTAACCCGTTCTGTACCTGTCCATGGAGTGTTAGATAGTGACAGTGTAGAGGGAGATTTACTCTGTATCTAACCCCGTGCTGTACCTGTCCTGGGAGTGTTTGATTGGAATAGTGTAGAGGGAGCTTTACTCTGTATCTAACACCATTTTGAACCTGCCTTTGGTTTCTTTGATGGGGACAGTATAGAGGGAGCTTTACTCTGTATCTAACCCCGTGCTGTACCTGTCCTGGGAGTGTTTGATGGGGACAGTGTAGAGGGAGATTTACTCTGTATCTAACCCCGTGCTGTACCTGTATTGGGAGTGTTTGATGGGGACAGTATAGAGGGAGATTTACTCTGTATCTAACCCCGTGCTGTACCTGTATTGGGAGTGTTTGATGGGGACAGTATAGAGGGAGCTTTACTCTGTATCTAACCACGTGCTGTACCTGTCCTGGGACTGTTTGATGGGGACAGTGTAGAGGGAGCTTTACTCTGTATCTAACCCCGTGCTGTATCTGTCCTGGGAGTGTTTGATGGAGAGAGTGTAAAGGGACCTTTACTCCGTATCTAACCCCGTGCTGTACCTGTCCTGGGAGAGTTTGATAGGGACAGTGTATAGGGAGCTTTACTCTGTATCTAGCACCTGCTGTACCTGCCTTGGGTGTAGTTGATGGGCACAGTGTAGAGGGAGATTTACTCTGTATCTAACCCCGTGCTTTACCTGTGCTGGGAGTGTTTGATGGGGACAGTGTAGAGGGAGCTTTACTTTGTATCTAACACCGTGCTGTACCTGTGCTGGGACTGTTTGATGGGGACAGTGTAGAGGGAGCTTTACTCTGTATCTAACCCCGTGCTCTACCCGTCCTGGGAGTGTTTGATGGGGACAGTGTAGAGGGAGCTTTACTCTGTATCTAACCCCGTGCTGTACCTGTCCTGGGACTGTTTGATGGGGACAGTACAGAGGGAGCTTTACTCTGTATCTAACCTCGTGCTGTACCTGTCCTGGGAGTGTTTGATAGGGACTGTGCAGAGGCAGCTTTACTCTGTATCTAACACCACGCTGTACCTGCCTTGGGAGTGTTTGATGGGGACAGTGTAGAGGGAGCTTTACTCTTATCTAACCCCGTGCTGTACCTGTCCTGGGAGTGTTTGATGGGGACACTGTAGAGGGAGCTTTACTCTGTATCTAACCCCGGAATCATACCTGTCCTGGGAGTGTTCGATGGGGACAATGTAGATGGAGCCATAGACTGTATCAAACCCTGTACTGTACCTGCCTTGGGAGAGTTTGTTGGGGCCAGTGTAGAAGGAGCTTTACTCTGTATCTAACTCCGTGCTGTACCTGTCCTGGGAGTGTTTTATGGGGACAGTGTAGAGGGGCCTTTACTCTGTATCTAACCCCAGAATTGTGTACCTGTCCTGGGAGTGTTTCTTCAGTACAATGTGGTGGAAGATTTACTCTGTATCTAACCCCGTGCTGTACTTGTCCCAGGAGTGTTTGTTGGGGACAGTACAGAGGGAGATTTACTCTGTATCTAACCCCGTGCTGTATCTGTCCTCGGAGTGTGTGATGGGGACAGTGTAGGGGGAGCTTTAATCTGTATCTAACCCCGTGCTGTACCTGTTCTGCGAGTGTTTGATGGGGACAGTGTAGAGGGAGATTTACTCTGTATCTAACCCCGTGCTGTACCTGTCCTGGGAGTGTTTGATGGGGACAGTGTAGAGTGAGATTTTCTCTGTATCTAACCCCGTGCTGTACCTGCCCTGGGAGTGTTTGATGGGGACAATGTAGAGGGAGCTTTACTCTGTATCTAACCCCGTGCTGCACCTGTCCTGGGAGTGTTTGTTGGGGACAGTACAGAGGGAGCTTTTCTCTGTATCTAAACCCATGCTCTACATGTCCTGGGAGTGTTCGATGGGGACAGTGTAGAGGGAGCTTTACTCTGTATCTTACCTCGCGCTGTACCTGTCCTGGGAGTGTTTGATGGGGACAGTGTAGAGGGAGCTTTACTCTGTATCTAACCCCGCGCTCTACCTGTCCTGGGAGTGTTTGATGGGGACAGTGTAGAGGGAGCTTTACTCTTATCTAAACCCATGCTGCACCTGTCCTGGGAGTGTTTGATGGGGACAGTGTAGAGGGAGCTTTACTCTGTATCTAACCCCGTGCTGTACCTGTGCTGGGAGTGTTTGATGGGGACAGTGTAACGGGAGACATACTCTATATCTCACCCGGTGCTGTACCTGCTTTGGGAGAGTTTGATGGGGACACTGTGGACGGAGCCATTCTCTGTATCTAATCCTGTGCTGTAGTCACCTTGGTAGAGTTTGTACAGGACAGTGTAGAGGGAGCTTTACTCAGTATCTAACCCCGTGCTGTACCTGTCCTGGGAGTGTTTGATGGGGACAGTCTAGAGGGACCTTTTCTCTGTATCTAAAACCGGCGTTGTACCTTTCCTGGGAGAGTATGATAGGGACAGTGTATATGTAGCTTTACTCTGTTTCTAGCACCTGCTGTACCTGCCTTGGGTGTAGTTGATGGGCACAGTGTAGAGGGAGATTTACTCTGTATCTAACCCCGTGCTGTACCTGTCCTGGGAGTGTTTGATGGGGACAGTGTAGAGGGACCTTTACTCTGTATCTAACCCTGTGCTGTACCTGTGCTGGGAGTGTTTGATGGGGACAGTGTAGAGGGAGCTTTACTCTATATCTAACCCCGTGCTGTACCTGTCCTGGGAGTGTTTGATGGGGACAGTGTAGATGGAGCTTTACTTTGTATCTAACCCCGTGCTGTACCTGTGCTGGGAGTGTTTGATGCGGACAGTGTAGAGGGAGCTTTACTCTATATCTAACCCCGTGCTGTACCTGTCCTGGGACTGTTTGATGGGGACAGTACAGAGGGAGCTTTACTCTGTATCTAACACTGTGCTGTACCTGTCCTGTGAGTGATTGATGGGGACAGTGTAGAGGGAGCTTTACTCTGTATCTAACACTGTGCTGTACCTGTCCTGGGAGTGTTTGATGGGGACGGTGTAGAGGGAGCTTTACTCTGTATCTAACCCCGTGCTGTACCTGTCCTGTAAGTGATTGATGGGGACAGTGTAGAGGGAGCTTTACTCTGTATCTAACCTCGTGCTGTACCTGTCCTCGGAGTGTTTGATGGGGACAGTGTAGAGGGAGCTTTACTCTGTATCTAACCCCATGCTGTACCTGTCCTGGGAGTGTTTGATAGGGACTGAGTAGAGGGAGCTTTACTCTGTATCTAACACCGCGCTGTACCTGCCTTGGGAGTGTTTGATGGGGACAGTGTAGAGGGAGATTTACTCTGTATCTAACCCCGTGCTGTACCTGTCCTGGGAGTGTTTGATGGGGACAGTGTAGAGGGAGCTTTACTCTGTATCTAACACGGTGCTGAACCTGTCCTGGGAGTGCTTGATAGGGACAGTGTAGAGGGAGCTTTACTCTGTATCTAACCCGTTCTGTACCTGTCCATGGAGTGTTAGATAGTGACAGTGTAGAGGGAGATTTACTCTGTATCTAACCCCGTGCTGTACCTGTCCTGGGAGTGTTTGATTGGAATAGTGTAGAGGGTGCTTTACTCTGTATGTAACAATATTTTAACCCTGCCTTTGGTTTCTTTGATGGGGACAGTATAGAGGGAGCTTCACTCTGTATCTAACCTCGTGCTGTACCTGTCCTGGGAGTGTTTGATGGAGAGAGTGTAGAGGGACCTTTACTCTGTATCTAACCCCGGAATCATACCTGTCCTGGGAGTGTTTGATGGGGACAATGTAGATGGAGCCACACACTGTACCAAACCCTGTACTGTACCTGCCTTGGGAGAGTTTGTTGGGGCCACTGTAGAAGGAGCTTTACTCTGTATCTAACTCCGTGCTGTACCTGTCCTGGGAGTGTTAGATGGGGACAGTGTAGGCGGAGCTTTACTCTGTATCTAACCCCGTGCTGTATCTGTCCTGGGAGTGTTAGATGGGGACAGTGTAGGGGGAGCTTTACTCTGTATCTAACCCCGTGCTGTACCTGTCCTGGGAGTGTTAGATGGGGGGACAGTGTAGGCGGAGCTTTACTCTGTATCTAACCCCGTGCTGTATCTGTCCTGGGAGTGTTTGATGGGGACAGTGTAGAGGGGCCTTTACTCTGTATCTAACCCCGGTATTGTACCTGTCCTGGGAGTGTTTCTTCAGGACAATGTGGTGGAAGATTTACTCTGTATCTAACCCCGTGCTGTACTTGTCCCAGGAGTGTTTGTTGGGGACAGTTACAGAGGGAGCTCTACTCTGTATCTAACCCCGTGCTGTACCTGTCCTGGAGTGTGTGATGGGGACAATGTAGGGGGAGCTTTAATCTGTATCTAACCCGCTTGCTGTACCTGTCCTGGGAGTGTTTGATGGGGGACAGTGTAGAAGGTGCTTTCCTCTGTATCAAACCCCGTGCTGTACCTGTTCTGGAGTGTTTGATGGGGACAGGTAGAGGGGGATTTACTCTGTATCTAACCCTCGTGCTGTAGGTCTCCTGGGAGTGTTTGATGGGGACAGTGTAGAGGGAGCTTTACTCTCTATCTAACACCGTGCTGTACCTGTCCTGGGAGTGTTTTGATGGGGACAGTGTAGTGGGGGATTTACTCTGTATCTAACCTCGTGCTGTACCTGTCCTGGGGAGTGTTTGATGGGGACAGTATAGAGGGGGATTTACTCTGTATCTAACCTCGTGCTGTACCTGTCCTGGGAGTGTTTGATGGGAACAGTGTAGTGGGAGCTTACTCAGTATCTAACACCGTGCTGTACCTGTCCTGGGAGAGTTTGATAGGGACAGTGTATAGGGAGCTTTACTCTGTATCTAGCACCTGCTGTACCTGCCTTGGTGTAGTTGATGGCACAGTGTCGAGGGAGATTTTCTCTGTATCTAACCCCGTGCTGTATCTGTCCTGGGAGTGTTTGATGGGGACAGTGTAGAGGGAGCTTTACTCTGTATCTAACCCCGTGCTGTATCTGTCCTGGGAGTGTTTGATGGGGACAGTGTAGAGGGAGCTTTACTCTGTATCTAACCCCGTGCTGTATCTGTCCTGGGAGTGTTTGATGGGACAGTGTAGAGGGAGCTTTACTCTGTATCTAACCCCGTGCTGTACCTGTCCTGGGAGTGTTTTGATGGGGACAGTGTAGTGGGGGATTTACTCTGTATCTAACCCCGTGCTGTACCTGTCCTGGGAGTGTTTGATGCAGACAGTGTGTAGCAAGTTGCATTCAACTCCATGCTGTGAGCTGCTAATTCCGCTTCGGAGTACTTGCCAATAATCTTTCTCAAGAATCTATCATTTTCCCAATGTTCCATGGAGCAGCAGACACAGCTCTGTGTTGGATTGAACACCAATGATTCCCAACCTTCTGAGTGAAGACAATTGCCCTCATCTCAGTCTGTCCATGATGAAAAACAAGAGGAGTCACCTTGTGTTCTCCGAGGATATCTCTCCACGTTTCGAAGCCGATCGTTAAAGAGGAAACACACTCCATTCTGGTACATATTGGTCCCACATTGATGGGACAGTGTGTGGACCACAAGCCTGTCAGATCAGCAGGAGAGAATTGCCAGAGAACAAGTAAAGACACACTCACAAACTAGTTTCAATGCACCAATTAGTCTGAATCTAAAAGTTGCTTGGTTGAGACTAATACAGACTAAGCAATCAGATAGTGTCCTGAAATCCGGGACCACTGCACATTCAAAATGAGGGAGTGCTGCACTGTCCACAGGGTCAGTATTAAGGGAGTCCTGAGCTGTCAGAGGGTCACTACTGAGGGAGAGCTGCACTGTCAGAGGGTCAGTACTGAGGGAGTGCTGCACTGTCAGAGGGTCAGTACTGAGGGGAGTGCTGCACTGTCAGAGGGGTCAGTACTGAGGGAGCGCTGCACTGTCGGATGGGGCAGTACTCCGGGAATGCTGCGCTGTCAGAGGGTCAGTTCTCCGGGAATGCTGCACTGTCAGGGGGTCAGTACCGAGGGACTGCAGCACTGTCAGAGGGTCAGTACTGAGGGAGTGCTGCACTGTCAGTGGGTCAGTACTGAGGGAGCGCTGCACTGTGAGAGGTTCAGTACTGAGGGGAGTGCTGGACTGTCGGAAAGTCAGTACGGAGGGAGTGCTACACGTTCAGAGGGTCAGTACTGAGGGAATGCTGCAGTGTCGGGGGGGTCAGTACTAAAGGAGTGCTGCACTGTCAGTGGGTCAGTACTGAGTGAGTGCTGCACTGTTAGAGGGGTCAGTACTGAGGGAGTGCTGCACTGTCAGAGGGTCAGTACTAAAGGAGTGCTGCACTGTCCAGAGGGTCAGTATTGAGGGAGTGCTGCAACTGTCAGAGGGTCAGTACTGAGGGAGTGCAGCACTGTCAGAGGGGACAGTACTAAGGGAGTGCTGCACTGTCAGAGGGTCAGTACTGAGTGAGTGCTGCACTGTCACAGATCAGTACTAATGGAGTGCTGCACTGGTCGGAGTGGCAGTACTCAGGGAATGCTGCATTGTCAGGGTTCAGTACTGAGGGAGTGCTGCACTGTCAGAGGGTCAGTACTGAGGGAGTGCTGCACTGTCAGAGGGTCAGTACTGAGGGAGTGCTGCACTGTTTGAGGGTCAGCACTGAGCGAGTGTTGCACTGTCAGATGGTCAGTACTGCGGGGAGTGCAGCACTGTCAGAGGGTCAGTACTGAGCGAGTGTTGCACTGTCAGATGGTCAGTACTGAGGGAGTGCTGCACTGTCGTTGGGCTCATTACTGAGGGTGTGCTGCCTTGTCAGAGGGTCAGTAATGAGGGAGTGCTGCCACTGTCGGAGGGTCAGTGCTGAGGGAGCGCTGCACTGTCAGAGGGTCAGTACTGAGGGAGTGCAGCACTGTCAGAGGGTCAGCACTGAGCGAGTGTTGCACTGTCAGATGGTCAGTACTGCGGGACTGCTGCACCGTCGTTGGATCATTACTGAGGGTGTGTTGCCCTGTCAGAGGGTCAGTAATGAGGGAGTGCTGCACTGTCAGAGGATCAGTGCTGAGTGAGTGCTGCACTGCCGGAGGGTTATTACTGAGGGAGTGCTGCACCGTTAGAGGGTCAGTACTAATGGAGTGCTGCACTGTCAGAGGGTCAGTACTGAGGGAGCGCAGCTCTGTCAGAGGGTCAGTATTGAGGGAATGCTGCACTGTCAGAGGGTCAGTACTGAGGGAGTGCTGCACTGTCTGAGTGTCAGTACTGAGGGAGCGCTGCACTCTCAGAGGGTCAGTACTGAGGGAGCGCTGCACTGTCAGAGGGTCAGTACTGAGGGAACGCTGCACTGTCGGAGGGTCAAGTATTGAGGGAGTGCTGCACTGTCAGAGGGTCAGTCCTGAGGGAGTGCTGCACTGTCAAATTTTCAGCACTGTTGGAGTGCTGCACTGGCGGAGGGTCAGTACTGAGGTTGTGCTGCACTGTCAGAGGGTCAGTACTGAGGGAATGCTGCAGTGTCGGGGGGTCAGTACTGAGGTAGTGCTGCACTGTCGGAGGGTCAGTACTGAGAGAGTGCTGCACTGTCAGAGCGTCAGTACTAAGGGAGTGCTGCACTGTCAGAGGGTCAGTACTGAGGGAGCGCAGCTCTGTCAGAGGGTCAGTATTGAGGGAATGCTGCACTGTCAGAGGGTCAGTAATGAGGGAGTGCTGCACTGTCTGAGTGTCAGTACTGAGGGAGCGCTGCACTCTCAGAGGGTCAGTACTGAGGGAGCGCTGCACTGTGAGAGGGTCAGTACTGAGGGAGTGCTGCACTGTCAGAGGGTCAGTACTGAGGGAACGCTGCACTGTCGGAGGGTCAAGTATTGAGGGAGTGCTGCACTGTCAGAGGGTCAGTCCTGAGGGAGTGCTGCACTGTCAAATTTTCAGCACTGTTGGAGTGCTGCACTGGCGGAGGGTCAGTACTGAGGTTGTGCTGCACTGTCAGAGGGTCAGTACTGAGGGAATGCTGCAGTGTCGGGGGGTCAGTACTGAGGTAGTGCTGCACTGTCGGAGGGTCAGTACTGAGAGAGTGCTGCACTGTCAGAGCGTCAGTACTAAGGGAGTGCTGCACTGTCGGAGCGTCAATTATTGAGGGAATGCTGCACTGTCAGAGGGTTAATACTGAGAGAGTGCTGCACTGTCAGAGGGTCAGAACTGAGGGAGTGCTGCACTGTCAGAGGGTCAGTACTGAGGGAGCGATGCACTGTCAGAGGGTCAGTACTGAGAGAGTGCTGCACTGGCAGAGTGTCAGTACTAAGGGAGTGCTGCACTGTCAGAGGGTCAATTATTGAGGGAGTGCTGCACTGTCAGAGGGTCAATACTGAGAGAGTGCTGCACTGTCAGAGGGTCAGAACTGAGGGAGTGCTGCACTGTCAGAGGGTCAGTACTGAGGGAGCGCTGCACTGTCAGTGGGTCAGTACTGAGAGAGTGCTGCACTGGCAGAGTGCCAGTACTGAGAGAGTGCTGCACTGTCAGAGGGTCAGTACTGAGGGAGTGCTGCACTGTCAGAGGGTCAGTACTGATGGAGTGCTGCACTGTCAAAGGGTCAGTACTGAGGGAGTGCTGCACTGTCAGAGGGTCAGTACTGAAGGAGTGCAGCGCTGTCAGAGGGTCAGTACTGAGGGAGTGCTGCACTGTCAGAGGGTCAGTACTGAGGGAGCGCTGCACTGTCAGAGGGTCAGTACTAAGGGAGTGCTGCACTGTCGGAGCGTCAATTATTGAGGGAGTGCTGCACTGTCGGTGGGGCAGTACTGAGGGAGTGCTGCAGTGTCGGAGAGGCAGTACTCAGGGAATGCTGCATTGTCAGGGGGTCAGTAATTAGGTAGTGCAGCACTGTCAGAGGGTCAGCACTGAGCGAGTGTTGCACTGTCAGATGGTCAGTACTGAGGGTGTGCTGCACTGTCGTTGGGTCATTACTGAGGGTGTGCTGCCTTGTCAGAGGGTCAGTAATGAGGGAGTGCTGCACTGTCGGAGGGTCAGTGCTGAGGGAGCGCTGCACTGTCAGAGGGTCAGTACTGAGGGAGTGCAGCACTGTCAGAGGGTCAGCACTGAGCGAGTGTTGCACTGTCAGATTGTCAGTACTGCGGGACTGCTGCACCGTCGTTGGATCATTACTGAGGGTGTGTTGCCCTGTCAGAGGGTCAGTAATGAGGGTGTGCTGCACTGTCAGAGGATCAGTGCTGAGTGAGTGCTGCACTGCCGGAGGGTTATTACTGAGGGAGTGCTGCACCGTTAGAGGGTCAGTACTAATGGAGTGCTGCACTGTCAGAGGGTCAGTACTGAGGGAGCGCAGCTCTGTCAGAGGGTCAGTATTGAGGGAATGCTGCACTGTCAGAGGGTCAGTACTGAGGGAGTGCTACACTGTTGGAGGGTCAGTACTGAGGGAATGCTGCACTGTCAGGGAGTCAGTAATGAGGGAGTGCTGCACTGTCTGAGTGTCAGTACTGAGGGAGCGCTGCACTCTCAGAGGGTCAGTACTGAGGGAGCGCTGCACTGTCAGAGGGTCAGTACTGAGGGAGTGCTGCACAGTCAGAGGGTCAGTACTGAGGGAACGCTGCACTGTCGGAGGGTCAAGTATTGAGGGAGTGCTGCACTGTCAGAGGGTCAGTCCTGAGGGAGTGCTGCACTGTCAAATTTTCAGCACTGTTGGAGTGCTGCACTGGCGGAGGGTCAGTACTGAGGTTGTGCTGCACTGTCAGAGGGTCAGTACTGAGGGAATGCTGCAGTGTCGGGGGGTCAGTACTGAGGTAGTGCTGCACTGTCGGAGGGTCAGTACTGAGAGAGTGCTGCACTGTCAGAGCGTCAGTACTAAGGGAGTGCTGCACTGTTGGAGCGTCAATTATTGAGGGAATGCTGCACTGTCAGAGGGTTAATACTGAGAGAGTGCTGCACTGTCAGAGGGTCAGAACTGAGGGAGTGCTGCACTGTCAGAGGGTCAGTACTGAGGGAGCGATGCACTGTCAGAGGGTCAGTACTGAGAGAGTGCTGCACTGGCAGAGTGTCAGTACTAAGGGAGTGCTGCACTGTCAGAGGGTCAATTATTGAGGGAGTGCTGCACTGTCAGAGGGTCAATACTGAGAGAGTGCTGCACTGTCAGAGGGTCAGAACTGAGGGAGTGCTGCACTGTCAGAGGGTCAGTACTGAGGGAGCGCTGCACTGTCAGTGGGTCAGTACTGAGAGAGTGCTGCACTGGCAGAGTGCCAGTACTGAGAGAGTGCTGCACTGTCAGAGGGTCAGTACTGAGGGAGTGCTGCACTGTCAGAGGGTCAGTACTGAGGGAGTGCTGCACTGTCAAAGGGTCAGTACTGAGGGAGTGCTGCATTGTCAGAGGGTCAGTACTGAAGGAGTGCAGCGCTGTCAGAGGGTCAGTACTGAGGGAGTGCTGCACTGTCAGAGGGTCAGTACTGAGGGAGCGCTGCACTGTCAGAGGGTCAGTACTAAGGCAGTGCTGCACTGTCGGAGCGTCAATTATTGAGGGAGTGCTGCACTGTCGGTGGGGCAGTACTGAGGGAGTGCTGCAGTGTCGGAGAGGCAGTACTCAGGGAATGCTGCACTGTCAGGGGGTCAGTACTTAGGGAGTGCTGCACTGTCGGAGGGTCAGTACTGAGGGAGTGCTGCACTGTCAGAGGCACAGTACTGAAGGAGTGCTGCACTGTCGGAGTGTCAGTACTGAGGGAGTGCTGCGCTGTCGGAGCGTCAATTATTGAGGGAGTGCTGCACTGTCGGAGGGTCAGTACTGAGTGAGTGCTGCACTGTTAGAGGGTCAGTACTGAGTGAGTGCTGCACTGTCAGAGGGTCAGTACTAAAGGAGTGCTGCACTGTCAGAGGGTCAGTACTGAGGGAGTGCTGCACTGTCAGAGGGTCAGTACTGAGGGAGTGCAGCACTGTCAGAGGGACAGTACTAAGGGAGTGCTGCACTGTCAGAGGGTCAGTACTGAGTGAGTGCTGCACTGTCACAGATCAGTACTAATGGAGTGCTGCACTGTCGGAGGGTCAGTACTGAGGAAGTGCTGCACTGTCAGAGGGTCAGTACTGAGGGAATGCTGCATTGTCAGGGTTCAGTACTGAGGGAGTGCTGCACTGTCAGAGGGTCAGTACTGAGGGAGTGCTGCACTGTCAGAGGCACAGTACTGAGGGAGTGCTGCACTGTTTGAGGGTCAGCACTGAGCGAGTGTTGCACTGTCAGATGGTCAGTACTGAGGGTGTGCTGCACTGTCGTTGGGTCATTACTGAGGGTGTGCTGCCTTGTCAGAGGGTCAGTAATGAGGGAGTGCTGCACTGTCGGAGGGTCAGTGCTGAGGGAGCGCTGCACTGTCAGAGGGTCAGTACTGAGGGAGTTCTGCACTGTCGTAGGGTCAGTACTGAGGGAGTGCTGCACTGTCGGAAGGTCAAGTATTGAGGGAGTGCTGCACTGTCAGAGGGTCAGTCCTGAGGGTGTTCCGCACTGTCAGAGGGTCAGTACTGAGAGAGTGCTGCACTGTTGGAGGGTCAGTACTGAGAGAGTGCTGCACTGTCAGAGGGTCAGTACTAAGGGAGTGCTGCACTGTCAGAGGGTCAGTACTGAGGGAATGCTGCAGTGTCGGAGGGTCAGTACTGAGAGAGTGCTGCACTGTCAGTGGGTCAGTACTGAGGGAGTGCTGCACTGTCGGAGCGTCAATTATTGAGGGAGTGCTGCACTGTCAGAGGGTCAGTACTGAGAGAGTGCTGCACTGTCAGAGGGTCAGAACTGAAGGAGTGCTGCACTGTCAAAGGGTCAGTACTGAGGGAGCACTGCACTGTCAGAGAGTCAGTACTGAGGGACTGCTGCACTGTCAGAGGGTCGTATTGAGGGAGCGCTGCACTGTCAGAGGGTCAGTACTGAGGGAGTGCTGCACTGTCAGAGGGTCAGTACTGAGAGAGTGCTGCACTGTCGGAGGGTCAGTACTGAGCGAGTGCTGCACTGTCGAATGGGCAGTACTCCGGGAATGCTGCGCTGTCAGAGGGTCAGTTCTGAGGGAGTGCTGCACTGTCAGAGGGTCAGTACTGAGGGAGTGCTGCACTGTCAGAGGGTCAGTACTGAGGGAGTGCTACACTGTCAGAGGGTCAGTACCGAGGGACTGCAGCACCGTCAGAGGGTCAGTACTGAGGGAGTGCTGCACTGTCAGTGGGTCAGTACTGAGGGAGCGCTGCACTGTGAGAGGTTCAGTACTGAGGGAGTGCTGGACTGTCGGAAAGTCAGTACGGAGGGAGTGCTACACTGTCAGAGGGTCAGTACTGAGGGAATGCTGCAGTGTCGGGGGGTCAGTACTGAGGTAGTGCTGCCCTGTCGGAGGGTCAGTACTGAGAGAGTGCTGCACTGTCAGAGGGTCAGTACTAAGGGAGTGCTGCACTGTCGGAGTCTCAATTATTGAGGGAGTGCTGCACTGTCAGAGGGTCAATACTGAGAGAGTGCTGCACTGTCAGATGGTCAGAACTGAGGGAGTGCCGCACTGTCAGAGGCACAGTACTGAGGGAGTGCTGCACTGTCAGAGGGTCAGTACTGAGGGAGCGCTGGACTGTCAGAGGGTCAGTACTGAGGGAGTGCTGCACTGTCAGAGGGTCTGTACTGAGGGAGAGCCGTACTGTCAGAGGGTCAGTGCTGAGGGAGTGCTGCACTGTCAGAGGGTCAGTACTGAGGGAATGCTGCACTGTCGGAGGGACAGTACTGAGTGAGTGCTGCACTGTCAGTGGGTCATTACTGAGGGAGTGGTGCACCGTCAGAGGGTCAGTACAGAGGGAGTGCTGCACTGTCACATGGTCAGTGCTGAGGGAGCGCTGCACTGTCAGAGGGTCAGTACTGAGGGAGTGCTGCACTGTCAGAGGGTCAGTACCGAGGGAGTGTTGCCCTGTCAGAGAGTCAGTACTGAGGGAGTGCTGCACTGTCAGAGGGTCAGTACTGAGGGAACACTGCACTGTCGGAGGGTCAGTATCGAGGGAGTGCTGCTCTGTCGGAGGGTCAGTACTGAGGGAGTGCTGCACTGTCAGAGGGTCAGTTATGAGGGAGTGCTGCACTGTCAGAGGGTCAGTGCCGAGGGAGTGTTGCCCTGTCAGAGGGTCAGTACTGAGGGAGTGCTGCACTGTCAGAGGGTCAGTACTGAGGGAGCACTGCACTGTCGGAGGGTCAGTATCGAGGGAGTGCTGCACTGTCGGAGGGTCAGTACTGAGGGAGTACTGCACTCTCCGTTGTTCAGTCCTGAGGGAGTTCCGCACTGTCAGAGAGTCAGGACTGAGCAAGTACTGCACTGTCAAATTTTCAGTACTTTTGGATTGCTGCACTGGCGGAGGTTCAGTGCTGAGGGAGTGCAGCACTGTCAGAGGGTCAGCACTGAGGGTGTGCTGCACTGTTGGAGGGTCAGTACTGAGGGAGTGCTGCACTGTCGGAGTGTCAGTACTGAGGTAGTGCTGCACTGTCAGAGGGTCAGCACTGAGCGAGTGTTGCACTGTCAGATGGTCAGTACTGCGGGAGTGCAGCACTGTCAGAGGGTCAGCACTGAGCGAGTGTTGCACTGTCAGATGGTCAGTACTGCGGGAGTGCAGCACTGTCAGAGGGTCAGCACTGAGCGAGTGTTGCACTGTCAGCTGTTTAGTTCTGCGGGACTGCTGCACTGTCGTTGGGTCATTACTGAGGATGTGCTGCCCTGTCAGAGGGTCAGTGCTGAGGGAGTGCTGCACTTTCAGAGGGTCAGTACTGAGGGAATGCTGCACTATCAGAGGGTCAGTACTGAGGGAGTTCTGCACTGTTGAAGGGTCAGTACTGAGGGAATGCTGCACTGTCAGAGAGTCAGTAATGAGGGAGTGCTGCACTGTCAGAGAGTCAGTACTGAGGGAGCGCTGCTCTGTCAGAGGGTCAGTACTGAGGGAGTGCTGCACTATCAGAGGGTCAGTACTGAGGGAGTTCTGCACTGTCGGAGGGTCAGTACTGAGGGACTGCTGCACTGTTGGAGGGTCAGTACTGAGGGAATGCTGCACTGTCAGAGATTCAGTAATGAGGGAGTGCTGCACTGTCTGAGGGTCAGTACTGAGGGAGCGCTGCACTCTCAGAGGGTCAGTACTGAGGGAGCGCTGCACTGTCAGAGGGTCAGTACTGAAGGAGTGCTGCACTGTCAGAGGCACAGTACTGAGGGAGTGCTGCACTGTTGGAGGGTCAGCACTGAGCGAGTGTTGCACTGTCAGATGGTCAGTACTGCGGGAGTGCAGCACTGTCAGAGGGTCAGCACTGAGCGAGTGTTGCACTGTCAGAGGGTCAGTACTGAGGGAGTGCTGCACTATCAGAGGGTCAGTACTGAGGGAGTTCTGCACTGCCGGAGGGTTATTACTGAGGGAGTGCTGCACTGTCAGAGGGTCAGTACTGAGGGAGCGCAGCTCTGTCAGAGGGTCAGTACTGAGGGAGTGCTGCACTATCAGAGGGTCAGTACTGAGGGAGTGCTTCACTGTCAGAGGGTCAGTACTGAGGGAATGCTGCACTGTCAGAGGGTCAGTACTGCGGGAGTGCTACACTGTTGGAGGGTCAGTACTGAGGGAGTGCTACACTGTCAGAGAGACAGTAATGAGGGAGTGCTGCACTGTCTGAGTGTCAGTACTGAGGGAGCGCTGCACTCTCAGAGGGTCAGTACTGAGGGAGCGCTGCACTGTCAGAGGGTCATGTATTGAGGGAGTGCTGCACTGTCAGAGGGTCAGTCCTGAGGGAGTGCTGCACTGTCAAATTTTCAGCACTGTTGGAGTGCTGCACTGGCGGAGGGTCAGTACTGAGGTTGTGCTGCACTGTCAGAGGGTCAGTACTGAGAGAGTGCTGCACTGTCAGAGGGTCAGTACTGAGGGAGTGCTGCACTGTCGGAGCGTCAATTATTGAGGGAGTGCTGCACTGTCAGAGGGTCAGTACTGAGGGAGTGCTGCACTGGCGGAGGGTCAGTCCTGAGGTTGTGCTGCACTGTCAGAGGGTCAGTACTGTGAGAGTGCTGCACTGTCAGAGGGTCAGTACTGAGGGAGTGCTGCACTGTCGGAGCGTCAATTATTGAGGGAATGCCGCACTGTCAGAGGGTTAATACTGAGGGAGTGCTGCACTGTCAGAGGGTCAGAACTGAGGGAGTGCTGCACTGTCAGAGGGTCAGTACTGAGGGAGCGATGCACTGTCAGAGGGTCAGTACTGAGAGAGTGCTGCACTGGCAGAGTGTCAGTACTAAGGGACTGCTGCACTGTCAGAGGGTCAATTATTGAGGGAGTGCTGCACTGTCAGAGGGTCAATACTGAGAGAGTGCTGCACTGTCAGAGGATCAGAACTGAGGGAGTGCTGCACTGTCAGAGGGTCAGTACTGAGGGAGCGCTGCACTGTCAGTGGGTCAGTACTGAGAGAGTGCTGCACTGGCAGAGTGCCAGTACTGAGAGAGTGCTGCACTGTCAGAGGGTCAGTACTGAGGGAGTGCTGCACTGTCAGAGGGTCAGTACTGAGGGAGTGCTGCACTGTCAAAGGGTCAGTACTGAGGGAGTGCTGCACTGTCAGAGGGTCAGTACTGAAGGAGTGCAGCGCTGTCAGAGGGTCAGTACTGAGGGAGTGCTGTACTGTCAGAGGGTCAGTACTGAGGGAGCGCTGCACTGTCAGAGGGTCAGTACTAAGGGAGTGCTGCACTGTCGGAGCGTCAATTATTGAGGGAGTGCTGCACTGTTGGTGGGGCAGTACTGAGGGAGTGCTGCAGTGTCGGAGAGGCAGTACTCAGGGAATGCTGCACTGTCAGGGGGTCAGTACTTAGGGAGTGCTGCACTGTCGGAGGGTCAGTACTGTGGGAGTGCTGCACTGTCAGAGGCACAGTACTGAAGGAGTGCTGCACTGTCGGAGTGTCAGTACTGAGGGAGTGCTGCGCTGTCGGAGCGTCAATTATTGAGGGAGTGCTGCTCTGTCAGAGGGTCAGTACTGAGAGAGTGCTGCACTGTCAGTGGGTCAGTACTGAGGGTGCGCTGCACAGTTAGAGGGTCAGTACTAAGGGAGTGCTGCACTGTCGGAGTGTCAGTACTGAGTGAGTGCTGCACTGTCAGAGGGTCAGTACTGAGGGAGTGCTGCACTGTCAGAGGGTCAGTACTGAAGGAGTGCTGCACTGTCAGAGGGTCAGTACTGAGGGAGTGCTGCACTGTCAGAGGGTCAGTACTGAGGGAGCGCTGCCCTGTCAGAGGGACAGTACTAAGGGAGTGCTGCACTGTCAGAGGGTCAGTACTGAGTGAGTGCTGCACTGTCACAGGTCAGTACTAATGGAGTGCTGCACTGTCGGAGTGGCAGTACTCAGGGAATGCTGCATTGTCAGGGTTCAGCACTGAGGGAGTGCTGCACTGTCAGAGGGTCAGTACTGAGGGAGTGCTGCACTGTCAGAGGCACAGTACTTAGGGAGTGTTGCACTGTCAGATGGTCAGTACTGAGGGTGTGCTGCACTGTCGTTGGGTCATTACTGAGGGTGTGCTGCCCTGTCAGAGGGTCAGTAATGAGGGAGTGCTGCACTGTCGGAGGGTCAGTGCTGAGGGAGCGCTGCACTGTCAGAGGGTCAGTACTGAGGGAGTGCTGCACTGTCAGAGGGTCAGTACTGAGGGAATGCTGCAGTGTCGGAGTGTCAGTACTGAGAGAGTGCTGCACTGTCAGAGGGTCAGTACTGAGAGAGTGCTGCACTGTCAGAGGGTCAGTACTAAGGGAGTGCTGCACTGTCAGAGGGTCAGTACTGAGGGAATGCTGCACTGTCAGAGGGTCAGTACTGAGGGAGTGCTGCACTGTCAAAGGGTCAGTACTGAGGGAGTGCTGCACTGTCAGAGGGTCAGTACTGAAGGAGTGCAGCGCTGTCAGAGGGTCAGTACTGAGGGAGTGCTGCACTGTCAGAGGGTCAGTACTGAGGGAGCGCTGCACTGTCAGAGGGTCAGTACTAAGGGAGTGCTGCACTGTCAGAGGCACAGTACTGAAGGAGTGCTGCACTGTCGGAGTGTCAGTACTGAGGGAGTGCTGCGCTGTCGGAGCGTCAATTATTGAGGGAGTGCTGCTCTGTCAGAGGGTCAGTACTGAGAGAGTGCTGCACTGTCAGTGGGTCAGTACTGAGGGAGCGCTGCACTGTTAGAGGGTCAGTACTGAGGGAGTGCTGCACTGTCAGAGGGTCAGTACTGAGGGAGTGCAGCACTGTCAGAGGGACAGTACTAAGGGAGTGCTGCACTGTCAGAGGGTCAGTACTGAGTGAGTGCTGCACTGTCACAGATCAGTACTAATGGAGTGCTGCACTGTCGGAGTGGCAGTACTCAGGGAATGCTGCATTGTCAGGGTTCAGTACTGAGGGAGTGCAGCACTGTTTGAGGGTCAGCACTGAGCGAGTGTTGCACTGTCAGATGGTCAGTACTGAGGGTGTGCTGCACTGTCGTTGGGTCATTACTGAGGGTGTGCTGCCTTGTCAGAGGGTCAGTAATGAGGGAGTGCTGCACTGTCGGAGGGTCAGTGCTGAGGGAGCGCTGCACTGTCAGAGGGTCAGTACTGAGGGAGTTCTGCACTGTCGGAGGGTCAGTACTGAGGGAGTGCTGCACTGTCGGAAGGTCAAGTATTGAGGGAGTGCTGCACTGTCAGAGGGTCAGTACTGAGGGAGTGCTGCACTGTCAGAGGCACAGTACTTAGGGAGTGCTGCACTGTTGGATGGTCAGCACTGAGCGAGTGTTGCACTGTCAGATGGTCAGTACTGCGGGAGTGCAGCACTGTCAGAGGGTCAGCACTGAGCGAGTGTTGCACTGTCAGATGGTCAGTACTGAGGGTGTGCTGCACTGTCGTTGGGTCATTACTGAGGGTGTGCTGCCCTGTCAGAGGGTCAGTAATGAGGGAGTGCTGCACTGTCAGAGGGTCAGTGCTGAGGGAGCGCTGCACTGTCAGAGGGTCAGTACTGAGGGAGTTCTGCACTGTCGGAGGGTCAGTACTGAGGGAGTGCTGCACTGTCGGAAGGTCAAGTATTGAGGGAGTGCTGCACTGTCAGAGGGTGAGTCCTGAGGGTGTTCCGCACTGTCAGAGTGTCAGTACTGAGGGAGTGCTGCACTGTCAGAGGGTCAGTACTGAGGGAATGCTGCAGTGTCGGAGTGTCAGTACTGAGAGAGTGCTGCACTGTCAGAGGGTCAGTACTGAGAGAGTGCTGCACTGTCAGAGGGTCAGTACTAAGGGAGTGCTGCACTGTCAGAGGGTCAGTACTGAGGGAATGCTGCACTGTCAGAGGGTCAGTACTGAGGGAGTGCTGCACTGTCAAAGGGTCAGTACTGAGGGAGTGCTGCACTGTCAGAGGGTCAGTACTGAAGGAGTGCAGCGCTGTCAGAGGGTCAGTACTCAGGGAGTGCTGCACTGTCAGAGGGTCAGTACTGAGGGAGCGCTGCACTGTCAGAGGGTCAGTACTAAGGGAGTGCTGCACTGTCGGAGCGTCAATTATTGAGGGAGTGCTGCACTGTCGGTGGGGCAGTACTGAGGGAGTGCTGCAGTGTCGGTGAGGCAGTACTCAGGGAATGCTGCACTGTCAGGGGGTCAGTACTTAGGGAGTGCTGCACTGTCGGAGGGTCAGTACTGAGGGAGTGCTGCACTGTCAGAGGCACAGTACTTAAGGAGTGCTGCACTGTCGGAGTGTCAGTACTGAGGGAGTGCTGCGCTGTCGGAGCGTCAATTATTGAGGGAGTGCTGCTCTGTCAGAGGGTCAGTACTGAGGGAGCGCTGCACTGTTAGAGGGTCAGTACTGAGGGAGTGCTGCACTGTCAGAGGGTCAGTACTGAGGGAGTGCTGCACTGTCAGAGGGTCAGTACTGAGGGAGTGCTGCACTGTCAGAGGGTCAGTACTAAAGGAGTGCTGCACTGTCAGAGGGTCAGTACTGAGGGAGTGCTGCACTGTCTGAGTGTCAGTACTGAGGGTGTGCAGCACTGTCAGAGGGACAGTACTAAGGGAGTGCTGCACTGTCAGAGGGTCAGTACTAAAGGAGTGCTGCACTGTCAGAGGGGCAGTACTGAGGGAGTGCTGCACTGTCAGAGGGTCAGTACTGAGGGAGTGCTGCACTGTCAGAGGGTCAGTACTGAGCGAGTGCTGCACTGTCAGAGGGTCAGTACTGAGGGAGTGCTGCACTGTTTGAGGGTCAGCACTGAGCGAGTGTTGCACTGTCAGATGGTCAGTACTGCGGGAGTGCAGCACTGTCAGAGGGTCAGCACTGAGCGAGTGTTGCACTGTCAGATGGTCAGCACTGAGGGTGTGCTGCACTGTCGTTGGGTCATTACTGAGGGTGTGCTGCCTTGTCAGAGGGTCAGTAATGAGGGAGTGCTGCACTGTCGGAGGGTCAGTGCTGAGGGAGCGCTGCACTGTCAGAGGGTCAGTACTGAGGGAGTTCTGCACTGTCGTAGGGTCAGTACTGAGGGAGTGCTGCACTGTCGGAAGGTCAAGTATTGAGGGAGTGCTGCACTGTCAGAGGGTCAGTCCTGAGGGTGTTCCGCACTGTCAGAGGGTCAGTACTGAGAGAGTGCTGCACTGTCGGAGGGTCAGTACTGAGAGAGTGCTGCACTGTCAGAGAGTCAGTACTAAGGGAGTGCTGCACTGTCAGAGGGTCAGTACTGAGGGAATGCTGCAGTGTCGGAGGGTCAGTACTGAGAGAGTGCTGCACTGTCAGTGGGTCAGTGCTGAGGGAGTGCTGCACTGTCGGAGCGTCAATTATTGAGGGAGTGCTGCACTGTCAGAGGGTCAGTACTGAGAGAGTGCTGCACTGTCAGAGGGTCAGAACTGAAGGAGTGCTGCACTGTCAAAGGGTCAGTACTGTGGGAGTGCTGCACTGTCAGAGAGTCAGTACTGAGGGACTGCTGCACTGTCAGAGGGTCTTATTGAGGGAGCGCTGCACTGTCAGAGGGTCAGTACTGAGGGAGTGCTGCACTGTCAGAGGGTCAGTACTGAGAGAGTGCTGCACTGTCGGAGGGTCAGTACTGAGCGAGTGCTGCACTGTCGAATGGGCAGTACTCCGGGAATGCTGCGCTGTCAGAGGGTCAGTTCTACGGGAATGCTGCACTGTCAGGGGGTCAGTTCTGAGGGAGTGCTGCACTGTCAGAGGGTCAGTACTGAGGGAGTGCTGCACTGTCAGAGGGTCAGTACTGAGGGAGTGCTACACTGTCAGAGGGTCAGTACCGAGGGACTGCAGCACCGTCAGAGGGTCAGTACTGAGGGAGTGCTGCACTGTCAGTGGGTCAGTACTGAGGGAGTGCTGCACTGTCAGTGGGTCAGTACTGAGGGAGTGCTGCACTGTCAGTGGGTCAGTACTGAGGGAGTGCTGCACTGTGAGAGGTTCAGTACTGAGGGAGTGCTGGACTGTCGGAAAGTCAGTACGGAGGGAGTGCTACACTGTCAGAGGGTCAGTACTGAGGGAATGCTGCAGTGTCGGGGGGTCAGTACTGAGGTAGTGCTGCCCTGTCGGAGGGTCAGTACTGAGAGAGTGCTGCACTGTCAGAGGGACAGTACTAAGGGAGTGCTGCACTGTCGGAGTCTCAATTATTGAGGGAGTGCTGCACTGTCAGAGGGTCAATACTGAGAGAGTGCTGCACTGTCAGATGGTCAGAACTGAGGGAGTGCCGCACTGTCAGAGGCACAGTACTGAGGGAGTGCTGCACTGTCAGAGGGTCAGTACTGAGGGAGCGCTGGACTGTCAGAGGGTCTGTACTGAGGGAGAGCCGTACTGTCAGAGGGTCAGTGCTGAGGGAGTGCTGCACTGTCAGATGGTCAGAACTGAGGGAGTGCCGCACTGTCAGAGGCACAGTACTGAGGGAGTGCTGCACTGTCAGAGGGTCAGTACTGAGGGAGTGCTGCACTGTCAGAGGGTCTGTACTGAGGGAGAGCCGTACTGTCAGAGGGTCAGTGCTGAGGGAGTGCTGCACTGTCAGAGGGTCAGTACTGAGGGAATGCTGCACTGTCGGAGGGACAGTACTGAGTGAGTGCTGCACTGTCAGTGGGTCATTACTGAAGGGAGTGGTGCACCGTCAGAGGGTCAGTACAGAGGGAGTGCTGCACTGTCACATGGTCAGTGCTGAGGGAGCGCTGCACTGTCAGAGGGTCAGTACTGAGGGAGTGCTGCACTGTCAGAGGGTCAGTACCGAGGGAGTGTTGCCCTGTCAGAGGGTCAGTACTGAGGGAGTGCTGCACTGTCAGAGGGTCAGTACTGAGGGAACACTGCACTGTCGGAGGGTCAGTATCGAGGGAGTGCTGCTCTGTCGGAGGGTCAGTACTGAGGGAGTGCTGCACTGTCAGAGGGTCAGTACTGAGGGAGTGCTGCCCTGTCAGAGGGTCAGTGCCGAGGGAGTGTTGCCCTGTCAGAGGGTCAGTACTGAGGGAGTGCTGCACTGTCAGAGGGTCAGTACTGAGGGAGCGCTGCACTGTCGGAGGGTCAGTATCGAGGGAGTGCTGCACTGTCGGAGGGTCAGTACTGAGGGAGTACTGCACTCTCCGTTGTTCAGTCCTGAGGGAGTTCCGCACTGTCAGAGAGTCAGGACTGAGCAAGTACTGCACTGTCAAATTTTCAGTACTTTTGGATTGCTGCACTGGCGGAGGTTCAGTGCTGAGGGAGTGCAGCACTGTCAGAGGGTCAGCACTGAGGGTGTGCTGCACTGTTGGAGGGTCAGTACTGAGGGAGTGCTGCACTGTCGGAGTGTCAGTACTGAGGTAGTGCTGCACTGTCAGAGGGTCAGCACTGAGCGAGTGTTGCACTGTCAGATGGTCAGTACTGAGGGTGTGCTGCACTGTCGTTGGGTCATTACTGAGGGTGTGCTGCCTTGTCAGAGGGTCAGTAATGAGGGAGTGCTGCACTGTCGGAGGGTCAGTGCTGAGGGAGCGCTGCACTGTCAGAGGGTCAGTACTGAGGGAGTTCTGCACTGTCGTAGGGTCAGTACTGAGGGAGTGCTGCACTGTCGGAAGGTCAAGTATTGAGGGAGTGGTGCACTGTCAGAGGGTCAGTCCTGAGGGTGTTCCGCACTGTCAGAGGGTCAGTACTGAGAGAGTGCTGCACTGTCGGAGGGTCAGTACTGAGAGAGTGCTGCACTGTCAGAGGGTCAGTACTAAGGGAGTGCTGCACTGTCAGAGGGTCAGTACTGAGGGAATGCTGCAGTGTCGGAGGGTCAGTACTGAGAGAGTGCTGCACTGTCAGTGGGTCAGTACTGAGGGAGTGCTGCACTGTCGGAGCGTCAATTATTGAGGGAGTGCTGCACTGTCAGAGGGTCAGTACTGAGAGAGTGCTGCACTGTCAGAGGGTCAGAACTGAAGGAGTGCTGCACTGTCAAAGGGTCAGTACTGTGGGAGTGCTGCACTGTCAGAGAGTCAGTACTGAGGGACTGCTGCACTGTCAGAGGGTCGTATTGAGGGAGCGCTGCACTGTCAGAGGGTCAGTACTGAGGGAGTGCTGCACTGTCAGAGGGTCAGTACTGAGAGAGTGCTGCACTGTCGGAGGGTCAGTACTGAGCGAGTGCTGCACTGTCGAATGGGCAGTACTCCGGGAATGCTGCGCTGTCAGAGGGTCAGTTCTACGGGAATGCTGCACTGTCAGGGGGTCAGTTCTGAGGGAGTGCTGCACTGTCAGAGGGTCAGTACTGAGGGAGTGCTGCACTGTCAGAGGGTCAGTACTGAGGGAGTGCTACACTGTCAGAGGGTCAGTACCGAGGGACTGCAGCACCGTCAGAGGGTCAGTACTGAGGGAGTGCTGCACTGTCAGTGGGTCAGTACTGAGGGAGCGCTACACTGTGAGAGGTTCAGTACTGAGGAAGTGCTGGACTGTCGGAAAGTCAGTACGGAGGGAGTGCTACACTGTCAGAGGGTCAGTACTGAGGGAATGCTGCAGTGTCGGGGGGTCAGAACTGAGGTAGTGCTGCCCTGTCGGAGGGTCAGTACTGAGAGAGTGCTGCACTGTCAGAGGGACAGTACTAAGGGAGTGCTGCACTGTCGGAGTCTCAATTATTGAGGGAGTGCTGCACTGTCAGAGGGTCAGAACTGAGGGAGTGCCGCACTGTCAGAGGCACAGTACTGAGGGAGTGCTGCACTGTCAGAGGGTCAGTACTGAGGGAGCGCTGGACAGTCAGAGGGTCAGTACTGAGGGAGTGCTGCACTGTCAGAGGGTCTGTACTGAGGGAGAGCCGTACTGTCAGAGGGTCAGTGCTGAGGGAGTGCTGCACTATCAGAGGGTCAGTACTGAGGGAATGCTGCACTGTCGGAGGGACAGTACTGAGTGAGTGCTGCACTGTCAGTGGGTCATTACTGAAGGGAGTGGTGCACCGTCAGAGGGTCAGTACAGAGGGAGTGCTGCACTGTCACATGGTCAGTGCTGAGGGAGCGCTGCACTGTCAGAGGGTCAGTACTGAGGGAGTGCTGCACTGTCAGAGGGTCAGTACCGAGGGAGTGTTGCCCTGTCAGAGGGTCAGTACTGAGGGAGTGCTGCACTGTCAGAGGGTCAGTACTGAGGGAACACTGCACTGTCGGAGGGTCAGTATCGAGGGAGTGCTGCTCTGTCGGAGGGTCAGTACTGAGGGAGTGCTGCACTGTCAGAGGGTCAGTGCCGAGGGAGTGTTGCCCTGTCAGAGGGTCAGTACTGAGGGAGTGCTGCACTGTCAGAGGGTCAGTACTGAGGGAGCGCTGCACTGTCGGAGGGTCAGTATCGAGGGAGTGCTGCACTGTCGGAGGGTCAGTACTGAGGGAGTACTGCACTCTCCGTTGTTCAGTCCTGAGGGAGTTCCGCACTGTCAGAGAGTCAGGACTGAGCAAGTACTGCACTGTCAAATTTTCAGTACTTTTGGATTGCTGCACTGGCGGAGGTTCAGTGCTGAGGGAGTGCAGCACTGTCAGAGGGTCAGCACTGAGGGTGTGCTGCACTGTTGGAGGGTCAGTACTGAGGGAGTGCTGCACTGTCGGAGTGTCAGTACTGAGGTAGTGCTGCACTGTCAGAGGGTCAGCACTGAGCGAGTGTTGCACTGTCAGATGGTCAGTACTGCGGGAGTGCAGCACTGTCAGAGGGTCAGCACTGAGCGAGTGTTGCACTGTCAGCTGTTTAGTTCTGCGGGACTGCTGCACTGTCGTTGGGTCATTACTGAGGATGTGCTGCCCTGTCAGAGGGTCAGTGCTGAGGGAGTGCTGCACTTTCAGAGGGTCAGTACTGAGGGAATGCTGCACTATCAGAGGGTCAGTACTGAGGGAGTTCTGCACTGTTGAAGGGTCAGTACTGAGGGAATGCTGCACTGTCAGAGAGTCAGTAATGAGGGAGTGCTGCACTGTCAGAGAGTCAGTACTGAGGGAGCGCTGCTCTGTCAGAGGGTCAGTACTGAGGGAGTGCTGCACTATCAGAGGGTCAGTACTGAGGGAGTTCTGCACTGTCGGAGGGTCAGTACTGAGGGACTGCTGCACTGTTGGAGGGTCAGTACTGAGGGAATGCTGCACTGTCAGAGATTCAGTAATGAGGGAGTGCTGCACTGTCTGAGGGTCAGTACTGAGGGAGCGCTGCACTCTCAGAGGGTCAGTACTGAGGGAGCACTGCACTGTCAGAGGGTCAGTACTGAAGGAGTGCTGCACTGTCAGAGGCACAGTACTGAGGGAGTGCTGCACTGTTGGAGTGTCAGCACTGAGCAAGTGTTGCACTGTCAGATGGTCAGTACTGCGGGAGTGCAGCACTGTCAGAGGGTCAGCACTGAGCGAGTGTTGCACTGTCAGATGGTCAGTACTGCGGGACTGCTGCACTGTCAGAGGGTCAGTACTGAGGGAGCGCTGCTCTGTCAGAGGGTCAGTACTGAGGGAGTGCTGCACTATCAGAGGGTCAGTACTGAGGGAGTTCTGCACTGCCGGAGGGTTATTACTGAGGGAGTGCTGCACTGTCAGAGGGTCAGTACTGAGGGAGCGCAGCTCTGTCAGAGGGTCAGTACTGAGGGAGTGCTGCACTATCAGAGGGTCAGTACTGAGGGAGTGCTTCACTGTCAGAGGGTCAGTACTGAGGGAATGCTGCACTGTCAGAGGGTCAGTACTGCGGGAGTGCTACACTGTTGGAGGGTCAGTACTGAGGGAGTGCTACACTGTCAGAGAGACAGTAATGAGGGAGTGCTGCACTGTCTGAGTGTCAGTACTGAGGGAGCGCTGCACTCTCAGAGGGTCAGTACTGAGGGAGCGCTGCACTGTCAGCGGGTCATGTATTGAGGGAGTGCTGCACTGTCAGAGGGTCAGTCCTGAGGGAGTGCTGCACTGTCAAATTTTCAGCACTGTTGGAGTGCTGCACTGGCGGAGGGTCAGTACTGAGGTTGTGCTGCACTGTCAGAGGGTCAGTACTGAGAGAGTGCTGCACTGTCAGAGGGTCAGTACTGAGGGAGTGCTGCACTGTCGGAGCGTCAATTATTGAGGGAATGCCGCACTGTCAGAGGGTTAATACTGAGGGAGTGCTGCACTGTCAGAGGGTCAGAACTGAGGGAGTGTTGCACTGTCAGCTGTTTAGTTCTGCGGGACTGCTGCACTGTCGTTGGGTCATTACTGAGGATGTGCTGCCCTGTCAGAGGGTCAGTGCTGAGGGAGTGCTGCACTTTCAGAGGGTCAGTACTGAGGGAATGCTGCACTATCAGAGGGTCAGTACTGAGGGAGTTCTGCACTGTTGAAGGGTCAGTACTGAGGGAATGCTGCACTGTCAGAGAGTCAGTAATGAGGGAGTGCTGCACTGTCAGAGAGTCAGTACTGAGGGAGCGCTGCTCTGTCAGAGGGTCAGTACTGAGGGAGTGCTGCACTATCAGAGGGTCAGTACTGAGGGAGTTCTGCACTGTCGGAGGGTCAGTACTGAGGGACTGCTGCACTGTTGGAGGGTCAGTACTGAGGGAATGCTGCACTGTCAGAGATTCAGTAATGAGGGAGTGCTGCACTGTCTGAGGGTCAGTACTGAGGGAGCGCTGCACTCTCAGAGGGTCAGTACTGAGGGAGCACTGCACTGTCAGAGGGTCAGTACTGCGGGAGTGCAGCACTGTCAGAGGGTCAGCACTGAGCGAGTGTTGCACTGTCAGCTGTTTAGTTCTGCGGGACTGCTGCACTGTCGTTGGGTCATTACTGAGGATGTGCTGCCCTGTCAGAGGGTCAGTGCTGAGGGAGTGCTGCACTTTCAGAGGGTCAGTACTGAGGGAATGCTGCACTATCAGAGGGTCAGTACTGAGGGAGTTCTGCACTGTTGAAGGGTCAGTACTGAGGGAATGCTGCACTGTCAGAGAGTCAGCACTGAGGGTGTGCTGCACTGTTGGAGGGTCAGTACTGAGGGAGTGCTGCACTGTCGGAGTGTCAGTACTGAGGTAGTGCTGCACTGTCAGAGGGTCAGTACTGAGGGAGCGCTGCTCTGTCAGAGGGTCAGTACTGAGGGAGTGCTGCACTATCAGAGGGTCAGTACTGAGGGAGTTCTGCACTGTCAGAGGGTCAGTACTGAGGGAGCGCAGCTCTGTCAGAGGGTCAGTACTGAGGGAGCACTGCACTGTCAGAGGGTCAGTACTGAAGGAGTGCTGCACTGTCAGAGGCACAGTACTGAGGGAGTGCTGCACTGTTGGAGGGTCAGCACTGAGCGAGTGTTGCACTGTCAGATGGTCAGTACTGCGGGAGTGCAGCACTGTCAGAGGGTCAGCACTGAGCGAGTGTTGCACTGTCAGATGGTCAGTACTGCGGGACTGCTGCACTGTCAGAGGGTCAGTACTGAGGGAGCGCTGCTCTGTCAGAGGGTCAGTACTGAGGGAGTGCTGCACTATCAGAGGGTCAGTACTGAGGGAGTTCTGCACTGCCGGAGGGTTATTACTGAGGGAGTGCTGCACTGTCAGAGGGTCAGTACTGAGGGAGCGCAGCTCTGTCAGAGGGTCAGTACTGAGGGAGTGCTGCACTATCAGAGGGTCAGTACTGAGGGAGTGCTTCACTGTCAGAGGGTCAGTACTGAGGGAATGCTGCACTGTCAGAGGGTCAGTACTGCGGGAGTGCTACACTGTTGGAGGGTCAGTACTGAGGGAGTGCTACACTGTCGGAGGGTCAGTACTGAGGGAGTACTGCACTCTCCGTTGTTCAGTCCTGAGGGAGTTCCGCACTGTCAGAGAGTCAGGACTGAGCAAGTACTGCACTGTCAAATTTTCAGTACTTTTGGATTGCTGCACTGGCGGAGGTTCAGTGCTGAGGGAGTGCAGCACTGTCAGAGGGTCAGCACTGAGGGTGTGCTGCACTGTTGGAGGGTCAGTACTGAGGGAGTGCTGCACTGTCGGAGTGTCAGTACTGAGGTAGTGCTGCACTGTCAGAGGGTCAGCACTGAGCGAGTGTTGCACTGTCAGATGGTCAGTACTGCGGGAGTGCAGCACTGTCAGAGGGTCAGCACTGAGCGAGTGTTGCACTGTCAGATGGTCAGTACTGCGGGAGTGCAGCACTGTCAGAGGGTCAGCACTGAGCGAGTGTTGCACTGTCAGCTGTTTAGTTCTGCGGGACTGCTGCACTGTCGTTGGGTCATTACTGAGGATGTGCTGCCCTGTCAGAGGGTCAGTGCTGAGGGAGTGCTGCACTTTCAGAGGGTCAGTACTGAGGGAATGCTGCACTATCAGAGGGTCAGTACTGAGGGAGTTCTGCACTGTTGAAGGGTCAGTACTGAGGGAATGCTGCACTGTCAGAGAGTCAGTAATGAGGGAGTGCTGCACTGTCAGAGAGTCAGTACTGAGGGAGCGCTGCTCTGTCAGAGGGTCAGTACTGAGGGAGTGCTGCACTATCAGAGGGTCAGTACTGAGGGAGTTCTGCACTGTCGGAGGGTCAGTACTGAGGGACTGCTGCACTGTTGGAGGGTCAGTACTGAGGGAATGCTGCACTGTCAGAGATTCAGTAATGAGGGAGTGCTGCACTGTCTGAGGGTCAGTACTGAGGGAGCGCTGCACTCTCAGAGGGTCAGTAATGAGGGAGTGCTGCACTGTCAGAGAGTCAGTACTGAGGGAGCGCTGCTCTGTCAGAGGGTCAGTACTGAGGGAGTGCTGCACTATCAGAGGGTCAGTACTGAGGGAGTTCTGCACTGTCGGAGGGTCAGTACTGAGGGACTGCTGCACTGTTGGAGGGTCAGTACTGAGGGAATGCTGCACTGTCAGAGATTCAGTAATGAGGGAGTGCTGCACTGTCTGAGGGTCAGTACTGAGGGAGCGCTGCACTCTCAGAGGGTCAGTACTGAGGGAGCACTGCACTGTCAGAGGGTCAGTACTGAGGGAGTGCTGCACTGTCAGAGGCACAGTACTGAGGGAGTGCTGCACTGTTGGAGGGTCAGCACTGAGCGAGTGTTGCACTGTCAGATGGTCAGTACTGCGGGAGTGCAGCACTGTCAGAGGGTCAGCACTGAGCGAGTGTTGCACTGTCAGATGGTCAGTACTGCGGGACTGCTGCACTGTCAGAGGGTCAGTACTGAGGGAGCGCTGCTCTGTCAGAGGGTCAGTACTGAGGGAGTGCTGCACTATCAGAGGGTCAGTACTGAGGGAGTTCTGCACTGTCAGAGGGTCAGTACTGAGGGAGCGCAGCTCTGTCAGAGGGTCAGTACTGAGGGAGTGCTGCACTATCAGAGGGTCAGTACTGAGGGAGTGCTGCACTGTCAGAGGGACAGTACTAAGGGAGTGCTGCACTGTCGGAGTCTCAATTATTGAGGGAGTGCTGCACTGTCAGAGGGTCAGAACTGAGGGAGTGCCGCACTGTCAGAGGCACAGTACTGAGGGAGTGCTGCACTGTCAGAGGGTCAGTACCGAGGGAGTGTTGCCCTGTCAGAGGGTCAGTACTGAGGGAGTGCTGCACTGTCAGAGGGTCAGTACTGAGGGAACACTGCACTGTTGGAGGGTCAGTATCGAGGGAGTGCTGCTCTGTCGGAGGGTCAGTACTGAGGGAGTGCTGCACTGTCAGAGGGTCAGTGCCGAGGGAGTGTTGCCCTGTCAGAGGGTCAGTACTGAGGGAGTGCTGCACTGTCAGAGGGTCAGTACTGAGGGAGCGCTGCACTGTCGGAGGGTCAGTATCGAGGGAGTGCTGCACTGTCGGAGGGTCAGTACTGAGGGAGTACTGCACTCTCCGTTGTTCAGTCCTGAGGGAGTTCCGCACTGTCAGAGAGTCAGGACTGAGCAAGTACTGCACTGTCAAATTTTCAGTACTTTTGGATTGCTGCACTGGCGGAGGTTCAGTGCTGAGGGAGTGCAGCACTGTCAGAGGGTCAGCACTGAGGGTGTGCTGCACTGTTGGAGGGTCAGTACTGAGGGAGTGCTGCACTGTCGGAGTGTCAGTACTGAGGTAGTGCTGCACTGTCAGAGGGTCAGCACTGAGCGAGTGTTGCACTGTCAGATGGTCAGTACTGCGGGAGTGCAGCACTGTCAGAGGGTCAGCACTGAGCGAGTGTTGCACTGTCAGATGGTCAGTACTGCGGGAGTGCAGCACTGTCAGAGGGTCAGCACTGAGCGAGTGTTGCACTGTCAGCTGTTTAGTTCTGCGGGACTGCTGCACTGTCGTTGGGTCATTACTGAGGATGTGCTGCCCTGTCAGAGGGTCAGTGCTGAGGGAGTGCTGCACTTTCAGAGGGTCAGTACTGAGGGAATGCTGCACTATCAGAGGGTCAGTACTGAGGGAGTTCTGCACTGTTGAAGGGTCAGTACTGAGGGAATGCTGCACTGTCAGAGAGTCAGTAATGAGGGAGTGCTGCACTGTCAGAGAGTCAGTACTGAGGGAGCGCTGCTCTGTCAGAGGGTCAGTACTGAGGGAGTGCTGCACTATCAGAGGGTCAGTACTGAGGGAGTTCTGCACTGTCGGAGGGTCAGTACTGAGGGACTGCTGCACTGTTGGAGGGTCAGTACTGAGGGAATGCTGCACTGTCAGAGATTCAGTAATGAGGGAGTGCTGCACTGTCTGAGGGTCAGTACTGAGGGAGCGCTGCACTCTCAGAGGGTCAGTACTGAGGGAGCACTGCACTGTCAGAGGGTCAGTACTGAAGGAGTGCTGCACTGTCAGAGGCACAGTACTGAGGGAGTGCTGCACTGTTGGAGGGTCAGCACTGAGCGAGTGTTGCACTGTCAGATGGTCAGTACTGCGGGAGTGCAGCACTGTCAGAGGGTCAGCACTGAGCGAGTGTTGCACTGTCAGATGGTCAGTACTGCGGGACTGCTGCACTGTCAGAGGGTCAGTACTGAGGGAGCGCTGCTCTGTCAGAGGGTCAGTACTGAGGGAGTGCTGCACTATCAGAGGGTCAGTACTGAGGGAGTTCTGCACTGCCGGAGGGTTATTACTGAGGGAGTGCTGCACTGTCAGAGGGTCAGTACTGAGGGAGCGCAGCTCTGTCAGAGGGTCAGTACTGAGGGAGTGCTGCACTATCAGAGGGTCAGTACTGAGGGAGTGCTTCACTGTCAGAGGGTCAGTACTGAGGGAATGCTGCACTGTCAGAGGGTCAGTACTGCGGGAGTGCTACACTGTTGGAGGGTCAGTACTGAGGGAGTGCTACACTGTCAGAGAGACAGTAATGAGGGAGTGCTGCACTGTCTGAGTGTCAGTACTGAGGGAGCGCTGCACTCTCAGAGGGTCAGTACTGAGGGAGCGCTGCACTGTCAGCGGGTCATGTATTGAGGGAGTGCTGCACTGTCAGAGGGTCAGTCCTGAGGGAGTGCTGCACTGTCAAATTTTCAGCACTGTTGGAGTGCTGCACTGGCGGAGGGTCAGTACTGAGGTTGTGCTGCACTGTCAGAGGGTCAGTACTGAGAGAGTGCTGCACTGTCAGAGGGTCAGTACTGAGGGAGTGCTGCACTGTCGGAGCGTCAATTATTGAGGGAATGCCGCACTGTCAGAGGGTTAATACTGAGGGAGTGCTGCACTGTCAGAGGGTCAGAACTGAGGGAGTGCTGCACTGTCAGAGGGTCAGTACTGAGGGAGCGATGCGCTGTCAGAGGGTCAGTACTGAGAGAGTGCTGCACTGGCAGAGTGTCAGTACTAAGGGACTGCTGCACTGTCAGAGGGTCAATTATTGAGGGAGTGCTGCACTGTCAGAGGGTCAATACTGAGAGAGTGCTGCACTGTCAGAGGAACAGAACTGAGGGAGTGCTGCACTGTCAGAGGGTCAGTACTGAGGGAGCGCTGCACTGTCAGTGGGTCAGTACTGAGAGAGTGCTGCACTGGCAGAGTGCCAGTACTGAGAGAGTGCTGCACTGTCAGAGGGTCAGTACTGAGGGAGTGCTGCACTGTCAGAGGGTCAGTACTGAGGGAGTGCTGCACTGTCAAAGGGTCAGTACTGAGGGAGTGCTGCACTGTCAGAGGGTCAGTACTGAAGGAGTGCAGCGCTGTCAGAGGGTCAGTACTGAGGGAGTGCTGTACTGTCAGAGGGTCAGTACTGAGGGAGCGCTGCACTGTCAGAGGGTCAGTACTAAGGGAGTGCTGCACTGTCGGAGCGTCAATTATTGAGGGAGTGCTGCACTGTTGGTGGGGCAGTACTGAGGGAGTGCTGCAGTGTCGGAGAGGCAGTACTCAGGGAATGCTGCACTGTCAGGGGGTCAGTACTTAGGGAGTGCTGCACTGTCGGAGGGTCAGTACTGTGGGAGTGCTGCACTGTCAGAGGCACAGTACTGAAGGAGTGCTGCACTGTCGGAGTGTCAGTACTGAGGGAGTGCTGCGCTGTCGGAGCGTCAATTATTGAGGGAGTGCTGCTCTGTCAGAGGGTCAGTACTGAGAGAGTGCTGCACTGTCAGTGGGTCAGTACTGAGGGTGCGCTGCACTGTTAGAGGGTCAGTACTAAGGGAGTGCTGCACTGTCGGAGTGTCAGTACTGAGTGAGTGCTGCACTGTCAGAGGGTCAGTACTGAGGGAGTGCTGCACTGTCAGAGGGTCAGTACTGAAGGAGTGCTGCACTGTCAGAGGGTCAGTACTGAGGGAGTGCTGCACTGTCAGAGGGTCAGTACTGAGGGAGCGCTGCCCTGTCAGAGGGACAGTACTAAGGGAGTGCTGCACTGTCAGAGGGTCAGTACTGAGTGAGTGCTGCACTGTCACAGGTCAGTACTAATGGAGTGCGGCACTGTCGGAGTGGCAGTACTCAGGGAATGCTGCATTGTCAGGGTTCAGTACTGAGGGAGTGCTGCACTGTCAGAGGGTCAGTACTGAGGGAGTGCTGCACTGTCAGAGGCACAGTACTTAGGGAGTGCTGCACTGTTGGAGGGTCAGCACTGAGCGAGTGTTGCACTGTCAGATGGTCAGTACTGCGGGAGTGCAGCACTGTCAGAGGGTCAGCACTGAGCGAGTGTTGCACTGTCAGATGGTCAGTACTGAGGGTGTGCTGCACTGTCGTTGGGTCATTACTGAGGGTGTGCTGCCCTGTCAGAGGGTCAGTAATGAGGGAGTGCTGCACTGTCGGAGGGTCAGTGCTGAGGGAGCGCTGCACTGTCAGAGGGTCAGTACTGAGGGAGTTCTACACTGTCGGAGGGTCAGTACTGAGGGAGTGCTGCACTGTCGGAAGGTCAAGTATTGAGGGAGTGCTGCACTGTCAGAGGGTCAGTCCTGAGGGTGTTCCGCACTGTCAGAGTGTCAGTACTGAGGGAGTGCTGCGCTGTCGGAGCGTCAATTATTGAGGGAGTGCTGCACTGTCGGAGCGTCAATTATTGAGGGAGTGCTGCACTGTTGGTGGGGCAGTACTGAGGGAGTGCTGCAGTGTCGGAGAGGCAGTACTCAGGGAATGCTGCACTGTCAGGGGGTCAGTACTTAGGGAGTGCTGCACTGTCGGAGGGTCAGTACTGTGGGAGTGCTGCACTGTCAGAGGGTCAGTACTGAGGGAATGCTGCAGTGTCGGAGTGTCAGTACTGAGAGAGTGCTGCACTGTCAGAGGGTCAGTACTGAGAGAGTGCTGCACTGTCAGAGGGTCAGTACTAAGGGAGTGCTGCACTGTCAGAGGGTCAGTACTGAGGGAATGCTGCACTGTCAGAGGGTCAGTACTGAGGGAGTGCTGCACTGTCAAAGGGTCAGTACTGAGGGAGTGCTGCACTGTCAGAGGGTCAGTACTGAAGGAGTGCAGCGCTGTCAGAGGGTCAGTACTGAGGGAGTGCTGCACTGTCAGAGGGTCAGTACTGAGGGAGCGCTGCACTGTCAGAGGGTCAGTACTAAGGGAGTGCTGCACTGTCGGAGCGTCAATTATTGAGGGAGTGCTGCACTGTCGGTGGGGCAGTACTGAGGGAGTGCTGCCGTGTCGGTGAGGCAGTACTCAGGGAATGCTGCACTGTCAGGGGGTCAGTACTTAGGGAGTGCTGCACTGTCGGAGGGTCAGTACTGAGGGAGTGCTGCACTTTCAGAGGCACAGTACTGAAGGAGTGCTGCACTGTCGGAGTGTCAGTACTGAGGGAGTGCTGCGCTGTCGGAGCGTCAATTATTGAGGGAGTGCTGCTCTGTCAGAGGGTCAGTACTGAGAGAGTGCTGCACTGTCAGTGGGTCAGTACTGAGGGAGCGCTGCACTGTTAGAGGGTCAGTACTGAGGGAGTTCTGCACTGTCAGAGGGTCAGTACTGAGGGAGTGCTGCACTGTCAGAGGGTCAGTACTGAGGGAGTGCTGCACTGTCAGAGGGTCAGTACTAAAGGAGTGCTGCACTGTCAGAGGGTCAGTACTGAGGGAGTGCTGCACTGTCAGAGGGTCAGTACTGAGGGAGTGCAGCACTGTCAGAGGGACAGTACTAAGGGAGTGCTGCACTGTCAGAGGGTCAGTACTGAGTGAGTGCTGCACTGTCACAGATCAGTACTAATGGAGTGCTGCACTGTCGGAGTGGCAGTACTCAGGGAATGCTGCATTGTCAGGGTTCAGTACTGAGGGAGTGCTGCACTGTCAGAGGGTCAGTACTGAGGGAATGCTGCAGTGTCGGGGGGTCAGTACTGAGGTAGTGCTGCACTGTCGGAGGGTCAGTACTGAGAGAGTGCTGCACTGTCAGAGGGTCAGTACTAAGGGAGTGTTGCACTGTCGGAGTCTCAATTATTGAGGGAGTGCTGCACTGTCAGAGGGTCAATACTGAGAGAGTGCTGCACTGTCAGATGGTCAGAACTGAGGGAGTGCCGCACTGTCAGAGGCACAGTACTGAGGGAGTGCTGCACTGTCAGAGGGTCAGTACTGAGGGAGCGCTGGACTGTCAGAGGGTCAGTACTGAGGGAGTGCTGCACTGTCAGAGGGTCTGTACTGAGGGAGAGCCGTACTGTCAGAGGGTCAGTGCTGAGGGAGTGCTGCACTGTCAGAGGGTCAGTACTGAGGGAGTGCTGCACTGTCAGAGGGTCAGTACTGAGGGAATGCTGCACTGTCGGAGGGATAGTACTGAGTGAGTGCTGCACTGTCAGTGGGTCATTACTGAGGGAGTGGTGCACCGTCAGAGGGTCAGTACAGAGGGAGTGCTGCACTGTCACATGGTCAGTGCTGAGGGAGCGCTGCACTGTCAGAGGGTCAGTACTGAGGGAGTGCTGCACTGTCAGAGGTTCAGTACCGAGGGAGTGTTGCCCTGTCAGAGGGTCAGTACTGAGGGAGTGCTGCACTGTCAGAGGGTCAGTACTGAGGGAACACTGCACTGTCGGAGGGTCAGTATCGAGGGAGTGCTGCTCTGTCGGAGGGTCAGTACTGAGGGAGTGCTGCACTGTCAGAGGGTCAGTACTGAGGGAGTGCTGCACTGTCAGAGGGTCAGTACCGAGGGAGTGTTGCCCTGTCAGAGGGTCAGTACTGAGGGAGTGCTGCACTGTCAGAGGGTCAGTACTGAGGGAGCGCTGTACTGTCGGAGGGTCAGTATCGAGGGAGTGCTGCACTGTCGGAGGGTCAGTACTGAGGGAGTACTGCACTCTCCGTTGTTCAGTCCTGAGGGAGTTCCGCACTGTCAGAGAGTCAGGACTGAGCAAGTACTGCACTGTCAAATTTTCAGTACTTTTGGATTGCTGCACTGGCGGAGGTTCAGTGCTGAGGGAGTGCAGCACTGTCAGAGGGTCAGCACTGAGGGTGTGCTGCACTGTTGGAGGGTCAGTACTGAGCGAGTGTTGCACTGTCAGATGGTCAGTACTGCGGGAGTGCAGCACTGTCAGAGGGTCAGCACTGAGCGAGTGTTGCACTGTCAGAGGGTCAGTACTGAAGGAGTGCTGCACTGTCAGAGGCACAGTACTGAGGGAGTGCTGCACTGTTGGAGGGTCAGCACTGAGCGAGTGTTGCACTGTCAGATGGTCAGTACTGCGGGAGTGCAGCACTGTCAGAGGGTCAGCACTGAGCGAGTGTTGCACTGTCAGATGGGCAGTACTGCGGGACTGCTGCACTGTCAGAGGGTCAGTACTGAGGATGTGCTGCCCTGTCAGAGGGTCAGTGCTGAGGGAGTGCTGCACTTTCAGAGGGTCAGTACTGAGGGAATGCTGCACTGTCAGAGAGTCAGTAATGAGGGAGTGCTGCACTGTCAGAGGGTCAGTACTGAGGGAGCGCTGCTCTGTCAGAGGGTCAGTACTGAGGGAGTGCTGCACTATCAGAGGGTCAGTACTGAGGGAGTTCTGCACTGTCGGAGGGTCAGTACTGAGGGACTGCTGCACTTTTGGAGGGTCAGTACTGAGGGAATGCTGCACTGTCAGAGATTCAGTAATGAGGGAGTGCTGCACTGTCTGAGGGTCAGTACTGAGGGAGCGCTGCACTCTCAGAGGGTCAGTACTGAGGGAGCGCTGCACTGTCAGAGGGTCAGTACTGAAGGAGTGCTGCACTGTCAGAGGCACAGTACTGAGGGAGTGCTGCACTGTCGGAGGGTCAGCACTGAGCGAGTGTTGCACTGTCAGATGGTCAGTACTGCGGGAGTGCAGCACTGTCAGAGGGTCAGCACTGAGCGAGTGTTGCACTGTCAGATGGTCAGTACTGCGGGACTGCTGCACTGTCAGAGGGTCAGTACTGAGGGAGCGCTGCTCTGTCAGAGGGTCAGTACTGAGGGAGTGCTGCACTATCAGAGGGTCAGTACTGAGGGAGTTCTGCACTGCCGGAGGGTTATTACTGAGGGAGTGCTGCACCGTTAGAGGGTCAGTACTAATGGAGTGCTGCACTGTCAGAGGGTCAGTACTGAGGGAGCGCAGATCTGTCAGAGGGTCAGTACTGAGGGAGTGCTGCACTATCAGAGGGTCAGTACTGAGGGAGTGCTTCACTGTCAGAGGGTCAGTACTGAGGGAATGCTGCACTGTCAGAGGGTCAGTACTGCGGGAGTGCTACACTGTTGGAGGGTCAGTTCTGAGGGAATGCTACACTGTCAGAGAGACAGTAATGAGGGAGTGCTGCACTGTCTGAGTGTCAGTACTGAGGGAGCACTGCACTCTCAGAGGGTCAGTACTGAGGGAGCGCTGCACTGTCAGAGGGTCAGTACTGAGAGAGTGCTGCACTGTCAGAGGGTCAGTACTGAGAGAGTGCTGCACTGTCAGAGGGTCAGTACTAAGGGAGTGCTGCACTGTCAGAGGGTCAGTACTGAGGGAATGCTGCACTGTCAGAGGGTCAGTACTGAGGGAGTGCTGCACTGTCAAAGGGTCAGTACTGAGGGAGTGCTGCACTGTCAGAGGGTCAGTACTGAAGGAGTGCAGCACTGTCAGAGGGTCAGTACTGAGGGAGTGCTGCACTGTCAGAGGGTCAGTACTGAGGGAGCGCTGCACTGTCAGAGGTTCAGTACTAAGGGAGTGCTGCACTGTCGGAGCGTCAATTATTGAGGGAGTGCTGCACTGTCGGTGGGGCAGTACTGAGGGAGTGCTGCCGTGTCGGTGAGGCAGTACTCAGGGAATGCTGCACTGTCAGGGGGTCAGTACTTAGGGAGTGCTGCACTGTCGGAGGGTCAGTACTGAGGGAGTGCTGCACTGTCAGAGGCACAGTACTGAAGGAGTGCTGCACTGTCGGAGTGTCAGTACTGAGGGAGTGCTGCGCTGTCGGAGCGTCAATTATTGAGGGAGTGCTGCACTGTCGGAGCGTCAATTATTGAGGGAGTGCTGCACTGTTGGTGGGGCAGTACTGAGGGAGTGCTGCAGTGTCGGAGAGGCAGTACTCAGGGAATGCTGCACTGTCAGGGGGTCAGTACTTAGGGAGTGCTGCACTGTCGGAGGGTCAGTACTGTGGGAGTGCTGCACTGTCAGAGGCACAGTACTGAAGGAGTGCTGCACTGTCGGAGTGTCAGTACTGAGGGAGTGCTGCGCTGTCGGAGCGTCAATTATTGAGGGAGTGCTGCTCTGTCAGAGGGTCAGTACTGAGAGAGTGCTGCACTGTCAGTGGGTCAGTACTGAGGGTGCGCTGCACTGTTAGAGGGTCAGTACTAAGGGAGTGCTGCACTGTCGGAGTGTCAGTACTGAGTGAGTGCTGCACTGTCAGAGGGTCAGTACTGAGGGAGTGCTGCACTGTCAGAGGGTCAGTACTGAAGGAGTGCTGCACTGTCAGAGGGTCAGTACTGAGGGAGTGCTGCACTGTCAGAGGGTCAGTACTGAGGGAGCGCTGCCCTGTCAGAGGGACAGTACTAAGGGAGTGCTGCACTGTCAGAGGGTCAGTACTGAGTGAGTGCTGCACTGTCACAGGTCAGTACTAATGGAGTGCTGCACTGTCGGAGTGGCAGTACTCAGGGAATGCTGCATTGTCAGGGTTCAGTACTGAGGGAGTGCTGCACTGTCAGAGGGTCAGTACTGAGGGAGTGCTGCACTGTCAGAGGCACAGTACTTAGGGAGTGCTGCACTGTTGGAGGGTCAGCACTGAGCGAGTGTTGCACTGTCAGATGGTCAGTACTGCGGGAGTGCAGCACTGTCAGAGGGTCAGCACTGAGCGAGTGTTGCACTGTCAGATGGTCAGTACTGAGGGTGTGCTGCACTGTCGTTGGGTCATTACTGAGGGTGTGCTGCCCTGTCAGAGGGTCAGTAATGAGGGAGTGCTGCACTGTCGGAGGGTCAGTGCTGAGGGAGCGCTGCACTGTCAGAGGGTCAGTACTGAGGGAGTTCTGCACTGTCGGAGGGTCAGTACTGAGGGAGTGCTGCACTGTCGGAAGGTCAAGTATTGAGGGAGTGCTGCACTGTCAGAGGGTCAGTCCTGAGGGTGTTCCGCACTGTCAGAGTGTCAGTACTGAGGGAGTGCTGCACTGTAAGAGGGTCAGTACTGAGGGAATGCTGCAGTGTCGGAGTGTCAGTACTGAGAGAGTGCTGCACTGTCAGAGGGTCAGTACTGAGAGAGTGCTGCACTGTCAGAGGGTCAGTACTGAGGGAGTGCTGCACTGTCAGAGGGTCAGTACTGAGGGAGTGCTGCACTGTCAGAGGCACAGTACTTAGGGAGTGCTGCACTGTTTGAGGGTCAGCACTGAGCGAGTGTTGCACTGTCACATGGTCAGTGCTGAGGGAGCGCTGCACTGTCAGAGGGTCAGTACTGAGGGAGTGCTGCACTGTCAGAGGTTCAGTACCGAGGGAGTGTTGCCCTGTCAGAGGGTCAGTACTGAGGGAGTGCTGCACTGTCAGAGGGTCAGTACTGAGGGAACACTGCACTGTCGGAGGGTCAGTATCGAGGGAGTGCTGCTCTGTCGGAGGGTCAGTACTGAGGGAGTGCTGCACTGTCAGAGGGTCAGTACTGAGGGAGTGCTGCACTGTCAGAGGGTCAGTACCGAGGGAGTGTTGCCCTGTCAGAGGGTCAGTACCTAGGGAGTGCTGCACTGTCAGAGGGTCAGTACTGAGGGAGCACTGTACTGTCGGAGGGTCAGTATCGAGGGAGTGCTGCACTGTCGGAGGGTCAGTACTGAGGGAGTACTGCACTCTCCGTTGTTCAGTCCTGAGGGAGTTCCGCACTGTCAGAGAGTCAGGACTGAGCAAGTACTGCACTGTCAAATTTTCAGTACTTTTGGATTGCTGCACTGGCGGAGGTTGAGTGCTGAGGGAGTGCAGCACTGTCAGAGGGTCAGCACTGAGGGTGTGCTGCACTGTTGGAGGGTCAGTACTGAGCGAGTGTTGCACTGTCAGATGGTCAGTACTGCGGGAGTGCAGCACTGTCAGAGGGTCAGCACTGAGCGAGTGTTGCACTGTCAGAGGGTCAGTACTGAAGGAGTGCTGCACTGTCAGAGGCACAGTACTGAGGGAGTGCTGCACTGTTGGAGGGTCAGCACTGAGCGAGTGTTGCACTGTCAGATGGTCAGTACTGCGGGAGTGCAGCACTGTCAGAGGGTCAGCACTGAGCGAGTGTTGCACTGTCAGATGGTCAGTACTGCGGGACTGCTGCACTGTCAGAGGGTCAGTACTGAGGATGTGCTGCCCTGTCAGAGGGTCAGTGCTGAGGGAGTGCTGCACTTTCAGAGGGTCAGTACTGAGGGAATGCTGCACTGTCAGAGAGTCAGTAATGAGGGAGTGCTGCACTGTCAGAGGGTCAGTACTGAGGGAGCGCTGCTCTGTCAGAGGGTCAGTACTGAGGGAGTGCTGCACTATCAGAGGGTCAGTACTGAGGGAGTTCTGCACTGTCGGAGGGTCAGTACTGAGGGACTGCTGCACTTTTGGAGGGTCAGTACTGAGGGAATGCTGCACTGTCAGAGATTCAGTAATGAGGGAGTGCTGCACTGTCTGAGGGTCAGTACTGAGGGAGCGCTGCACTCTCAGAGGGTCAGTACTGAGGGAGCGCTGCACTGTCAGAGGGTCAGTACTGAAGGAGTGCTGCACTGTCAGAGGGTCAAAACTGAGGGAATGCTGCACTGTCAGAGGGTCAGTACTGAGGGAGTGCTGCACTGTCAAAGGGTCAGTACTGAGGGAGTGCTGCACTGTCAGAGGGTCAGTACTGAAGGAGTGCAGTGCTGTCAGAGGGTCAGTACTGAGGGAGTGCTGCACTGTCAGAGGGTCAGTACTGAGGGAGCGCTGCACTGTCAGAGGGTCAGTACTAAGGGAGTGCTGCACTGTCGGAGCGTCAATTATTGAGGGAGTGCTGCACTGTCGGTGGGGCAGTACTGAGGGACTGCTGCCGTGTCGGTGAGGCAGTACTCAGGGAATGCTGCACTGTCAGGGGGTCAGTACTTAGGGAGTGCTGCACTGTCGGAGGGTCAGTACTGAGGGAGTGCTGCACTGTCAGAGGCACAGTACTGAAGGAGTGCTGCACTGTCGGAGTGTCAGTACTGAGGGAGTGCTGCGCTGTCGGAGCGTCAATTATTGAGGGAGTGCTGCTCTGTCAGAGGGTCAGTACTGAGAGAGTGCTGCACTGTCAGTGGGTCAGTACTGAGGGAGCGCTGCACTGTTAGAGGGTCAGTACTGAGGGAGTGCTGCACTGTCAGAGGGTCAGTACTGAGGGAGTGCTGCACTGTCAGAGGGTCAGTACTGAGGGAGTGCTGCACTGTCAGAGGGTCAGTACTAAAGGAGTGCTGCACTGTCAGAGGGTCTGTACTGAGGGAGTGCTGCACTGTCAGAGGGTCAGTACTGAGGGAGTGCAGCACTGTCAGAGGGACAGTACTAAGGGAGTGCTGCACTGTCAAAGGGTCAGTACTGAGTGAGTGCTGCACTTTCACAGATCAGTACTAATGGAGTGCTGCACTGTCGGAGTGGCAGTACTCAGGGAATGCTGCATTGTCAGGGTTCAGTACTGAGGGAGTGCTGCACTGTCAGAGGGTCAGTACTGAGGGAGTGCTGCACTGTCAGAGGCACAGTACTTAGGGAGTGCTGCACTGTTTGAGGGTCAGAACTGAGCGAGTGTTGCACTGTCAGATGGTCAGTACTGCGGGAGTGCAGCACTGTCAGAGGGTCAACACTGAGCGAGTGTTGCACTGTCAGATGGTCAGTACTGAGGGTGTGCTGCACTGTCGTTGGGTCATTACTGAGGGTGTGCAGCCTTGTCAGAGGGTCAGTAATGAGGGAGTGCTGCACTGTCGGAGTGTCAGTGCTGAGGGAGCGCTGCACTGTCGGAAGGTCAAGTATTGAGGGAGTGCTGCACTGTCAGAGGGTCAGTACTGAGGGAATGCTGCAGTGTCGGAGTGTCAGTGCTGAGAGAGTGCTGCACTGTCAGAGGGTCAGTACTGAGAGAGTGCTGCACTGTCAGAGGGTCAGTACTAAGGGAGTGCTGCACTGTCAGAGGGTCAGTACTGAGGGAATGCTGCAGTGTCGGAGGGTCAGTACTGAGAGAGTGCTGCACTGTCAGTGGGTCAGTACTGAGGGAGTGCTGCACTGTCGGAGCGTCAATTATTGAGGGAGTGCTGCACTGTCAGAGGGTCAGTACTGAGGGAATGCTGCAGTGTCGGAGTGTCAGTGCTGAGAGAGTGCTGCACTGTCAGAGGTCAGTACTGAGAGAGTGCTGCACTGTCAGAGGGTCAGAACTGAAGGAGTGCTGCACTGTCAGAGGGTCAGTACTGAGAGAGTGCTGCACTGTCGGAGGGTCAGTACTGAGCGAGTGCTGCACTGTCGGATGGGCAGTACTCCGGGAATGCTGCGCTGTCAGAGGGTCAGTTCTCCGGGAATGCTGCACTGTCAGGGGGTCAGTTCTGAGGGAGTGCTGCACTGTCAGAGGGTCAGTACTGAGGGAGTGCTGCACTGTCAGAGGGTCAGTACTGAGGGAGTGCTACACTGTCAGAGGGTCAGTACCGAGGGACTGCAGCACCGTCAGAGGGTCAGTACTGAGGGAGTGCTGCACTGTCAGTGGGTCAGTACTGAGGGAGCGCTGCACTGTGAGAGGTTCAGTACTGAGGGAGTGCTGGACTGTCGGAAAGTCAGTACGGAGGGAGTGCTACACTGTCAGAGGGTCAGTACTGAGGGAATGCTGCAGTGTCGGGGGGTCAGTACTGAGGTAGTGCTGCACTGTCGGAGGGTCAGTACTGAGAGAGTGCTGCACTGTCAGAGGGTCAGTACTAAGGGAGTGCTGCACTGTCGGAGTCTCAATTATTGAGGGAGTGCTGCACTGTCAGAGGGTCAATACTGAGAGAGTGCTGCACTGTCAGATGGTCAGAACTGAGGGAGTGCCGCACTGTCAGAGGCACAGTACTGAGGGAGTGCTGCACTGTCAGAGGGTCAGTACTGAGGGAGCGCTGGACTGTCAGAGGGTCAGTACTGAGGGAGTGCTGCACTGTCAGAGGGTCTGTACTGAGGGAGAGCCGTACTGTCAGAGGGTCAGTGCTGAGGGAGTGCTGCACTGTCAGAGGGTCAGTACTGAGGGAGTGCTGCACTGTCAGAGGGTCAGTACTGAGGGAATGCTGCACTGTCGGAGGGACAGTACTGAGTGAGTGCTGCACTGTCAGTGGGTCATTACTGAGGGAGTGGTGCACCGTCAGAGGGTCAGTACAGAGGGAGTGCTGCACTGTCACATGGTCAGTGCTGAGGGAGCGCTGCACTGTCAGAGGGTCAGTACTGAGGGAGTGCTGCACTGTCAGAGGTTCAGTACCGAGGGAGTGTTGCCCTGTCAGAGGGTCAGTACTGAGGGAGTGCTGCACTGTCAGAGGGTCAGTACTGAGGGAACACTGCACTGTCGGAGGGTCAGTATCGAGGGAGTGCTGCTCTGTCGGAGGGTCAGTACTGAGGGAGTGCTGCACTGTCAGAGGGTCAGTACTGAGGGAGTGCTGCACTGTCAGAGGGTCAGTACCGAGGGAGTGTTGCCCTGTCAGAGGGTCAGTACTGAGGGAGTGCTGCACTGTCAGAGGGTCAGTACTGAGGGAGCACTGTACTGTCGGAGGGTCAGTATCGAGGGAGTGCTGCACTGTCGGAGGGTCAGTACTGAGGGAGTACTGCACTCTCCGTTGTTCAGTCCTGAGGGAGTTCCGCACTGTCAGAGAGTCAGGACTGAGCAAGTACTGCACTGTCAAATTTTCAGTACTTTTGGATTGCTGCACTGGCGGAGGTTGAGTGCTGAGGGAGTGCAGCACTGTCAGAGGGTCAGCACTGAGGGTGTGCTGCACTGTTGGAGGGTCAGTACTGAGCGAGTGTTGCACTGTCAGATGGTCAGTACTGCGGGAGTGCAGCACTGTCAGAGGGTCAGCACTGAGCGAGTGTTGCACTGTCAGAGGGTCAGTACTGAAGGAGTGCTGCACTGTCAGAGGCACAGTACTGAGGGAGTGCTGCACTGTTGGAGGGTCAGCACTGAGCGAGTGTTGCACTGTCAGATGGTCAGTACTGCGGGAGTGCAGCACTGTCAGAGGGTCAGCACTGAGCGAGTGTTGCACTGTCAGATGGTCAGTACTGCGGGACTGCTGCACTGTCAGAGGGTCAGTACTGAGGATGTGCTGCCCTGTCAGAGGGTCAGTGCTGAGGGAGTGCTGCACTTTCAGAGGGTCAGTACTGAGGGAATGCTGCACTGTCAGAGAGTCAGTAATGAGGGAGTGCTGCACTGTCAGAGGGTCAGTACTGAGGGAGCGCTGCTCTGTCAGAGGGTCAGTACTGAGGGAGTGCTGCACTATCAGAGGGTCAGTACTGAGGGAGTTCTGCACTGTCGGAGGGTCAGTACTGAGGGACTGCTGCACTTTTGGAGGGTCAGTACTGAGGGAATGCTGCACTGTCAGAGATTCAGTAATGAGGGAGTGCTGCACTGTCTGAGGGTCAGTACTGAGGGAGCGCTGCACCCTCAGAGGGTCAGTACTGAGGGAGCGCTGCACTGTCAGAGGGTCAGTACTGAAGGAGTGCTGCACTGTCAGAGGCACAGTACTGAGGGAGTGCTGCACTGTTGGAGGGTCAGCACTGAGCGAGTGTTGCACTGTCAGATGGTCAGTACTGCGGGAGTGCAGCACTGTCAGAGGGTCAGCACTGAGCGAGTGTTGCACTGTCAGATGGTCAGTACTGCGGGACTGCTGCACTGTCAGAGGGTCAGTACTGAGGGAGCGCTGCTCTGTCAGAGGGTCAGTACTGAGGGAGTGCTGCACTATCAGAGGGTCAGTACTGTGGGAGTTCTGCACTGCCGGAGGGTTATTACTGAGGGAGTGCTGCACCGTTAGAGGGTCAGTACTAATGGAGTGCTGCACTGTCAGAGGGTCAGTACTGAGGGAGCGCAGCTCTGTCAGAGGGTCAGTACTGAGGGAGTGCTGCACTATCAGAGGGTCAGTACTGAGGGAGTGCTTCACTGTCAGAGGGTCAGTACTGAGGGAATGCTGCACTGTCAGAGGGTCAGTACTGCGGGAGTGCTACACTGTTGGAGGGTCAGTACTGAGGGAATGCTACACTGTCAGAGAGACAGTAATGAGGGAGTGCTGCACTGTCTGAGTGTCAGTACTGAGGGAGCACTGCACTCTCAGAGGGTCAGTACTGAGGGAGCGCTGCACTGTCAGAGGGTCAGTACTGAGGGAGAGCTGCACTGTCAGAGGGTCAGTACTGAGGGAACGCTGCACTGTCGGAGGGTCATGTATTGAGGGAGTGCTGCACTGTCAGAGGGTCAGTCCTGAGGGAGTGCTGCACTGTCAAATTTTCAGCACTGTTGGACTGCTGCACTGGCGGAGGGTCAGTACTGAGGTTGTGCTGCACTGTCAGAGGGTCAGTACTGAGAGAGTGCTGCACTGTCAGAGGGTCAGTACTGAGGGAGTGCTGCACTGTCGGAGCGTCAATTATTGAGGGAATGCCGCACTGTCAGAGGGTTAATACTGAGAGAGTGCTGCACTGTCAGAGGGTCAATTATTGAGGGAGTGCTGCACTGTCAGAGGGTCAATACTGAGAGAGTGCTGCACTGTCAGAGGATCAGAACTGAGGGAGTGCTGCACAGTCAGAGGGTCAGTACTGAGGGAGCGCTGCACTGTCAGTGGGTCAGTACTGAGAGAGTGCTGCACTGGCAGAGTGCCAGTACTGAGAGAGTGCTGCACTGTCAGAGGGTCAGTACTGAGGGAGTGCTGCACTGTCAGAGGGTCAGTACTGAGGGAGTGCTGCACTGTCAAAGGGTCAGTACTGAGGGACTGCTGTACTGTCAGAGGGTCAGTACTGAGGGAGCGCTGCACTGTCAGAGGGTCAGTACTAAGGGAGTGCTGCACTGTCGGAGCGTCAATTATTGAGGGAGTGCTGCACTGTTGGTGGGGCAGTACTGAGGGAGTGCTGCAGTGTCGGAGAGGCAGTACTCAGGGAATGCTGCACTGTCAGGGGGTCAGTACTTAGGGAGTGCTGCACTGTCGGAGGGTCAGTACTGTGGGAGTGCTGCACTGTCAGAGGCACAGTACTGAAGGAGTGCTGCACTGTCGGAGTGTCAGTACTGAGGGAGTGCTGCGCTGTCGGAGCGTCAATTATTGAGGGAGTGCTGCTCTGTCAGAGGGTCAGTACTGAGAGAGTGCTGCACTGTCAGTGGGTCAGTACTGAGGGAGCGCTGCACTGTTAGAGGGTCAGTACTAAGGGAGTGCTGCACTGTGGAGTGTCAGTACTGAGTGAGTGCTGCACTGTCAGAGGGTCAGTACTGAGGGAGTGCTGCACTGTCAGAGGGTCAGTACTGAAGGAGTGCTGCACTGTCAGAGGGTCAGTACTGAGGGAGTGCTGCACTCTCAGAGGGTCAGTACTGAGGGAGCGCTGCCCTGTCAGAGGGACAGTACTAAGGGAGTGCTGCACTGTCAGAGGGTCAGTACTGAGTGAGTGCTGCACTGTCACAGGTCAGTACTAATGGAGTGCTGCACTGTCGGAGTGGCAGTACTCAGGGAATGCTGCATTGTCAGGGTTCAGTACTGAGGGAGTGCTGCACTGTCAGAGGGTCAGTACTGAGGGAGTGTTGCACTGTCAGATGGTCAGTACTGCGGGACTGCTGCACTGTCAGAGGGTCAGTACTGAGGATGTGCTGCCCTGTCAGAGGGTCAGTGCTGAGGGAGTGCTGCACTGTCAGAGAGTCAGTAATGAGGGAGTGCTGCACTGTCAGAGGGTCAGTACTGAGGGAGCGCTGCCCTGTCAGAGGGTCAGTACTGAGGGAATGCTGCACTGTCAGAGAGTCAGTAATGAGGGAGTGCTGCACTGTCAGAGGGTCAGTACTGAGGGAGCGCTGCTCTGTCAGAGGGTCAGTACTGAGGGAGTGCTGCACTATCAGAGGGTCAGTACTGTGGGAGTTCTGCACTGTCGGAGGGTCAGTACTGAGGGACTGCTGCACTGTTGGAGGGTCAGTACTGAGGGAATGCTGCACTGTCAGAGATTCAGTAATGAGGGAGTGCTGCACTGTCTGAGGGTCAGTACTGAGGGAGCGCTGCACTCTCAGAGGGTCAGTACTGAGGGAGCGCTGCACTGTCAGAGGGTCAGTACTGAAGGAGTGCTGCACTGTCAGAGGCACAGACCTGAGGGAGTGCTGCACTGTTGGAGGGTCAGCGCTGAGCGAGTGTTGCACTGTCAGATGGTCAGTACTGCGGGAGTGCAGCACTGTCAGAGGGTCAGCACTGAGCGAGTGTTGCACTGTCAGATGGTCAGTACTGCGGGACTGCTGCACTGTCAGAGGGTCAGTACTGAGGGAGCGCTGCTCTGTCAGAGGGTCAGTACTGAGGGAGTGCTGCACTATCAGAGGGTCAGTACTGAGGGAGTTCTGCACTGCCGGAGGGTTATTACTGAGGGAGTGCTGCACCGTTAGAGGGTCAGTACTAATGGAGTGCTGCACTGTCAGAGGGTCAGTACTGAGGGAGCGCAGCTCTGTCAGAGGGTCAGTACTGAGGGAGTGCTGCACTATCATAGGGTCAGTACTGAGGGAGTGCTTCACTGTCAGAGGGTCAGTACTGAGGGAATGCTGCACTGTCAGAGGGTCAGTACTGCGGGAGTGCTACACTGTTGGAGGGTCAGTACTGAGGGAATGCTACACTGTCAGAGAGACAGTAATGAGGGAGTGCTGCACTGTCAGAGGCACAGTACTTAGGGAGTGCTGCACTGTTGGAGGGTCAGCACTGAGCGAGTGTTGCACTGTCAGATGGTCAGTACTGCAGGAGTGCAGCACTGTCAGAGGGTCAGCACTGAGCGAGTGTTGCACTGTCAGATGGTCAGTACTGAGGGTATGCTGCACTGTCGTTGGGTCATTACTGAGGGTGTGCTGCCCTGTCAGAGGGTCAGTAATGAGGGAGTGCTGCACTGTCGGAGGGTCAGTGCTGAGGGAGCGCTGCACTGTCAGAGGGTCAGTACTGAGGGAGTTCTGCACTGTCGGAGGGTCAGTACTGAGGGAGTGCTGCACTGTCGGAAGGTCAAGTATTGAGGGAGTGCTGCACTGTCAGAGGGTCAGTCCTGAGGGTGTTCCGCACTGTCAGAGTGTCAGTACTGAGGGAGTGCTGCACTGTCAGAGGTTCAGTACTGAGGGAATGCTGCAGTGTCGGAGGGTCAGTACTGTGAGAGTGCTGCACTGTCAGAGGGTCAGTACTGAGAGAGTGCTGCACTGTCAAAGGGTCAGTACTGATGGAATGCTGCAGTGTCGGAGGGTCAGTACTGAGAGAGTGCTGCACTGTCAGAGGGTCAGTACTAAGGGAGTGCTGCACTGTCGGAGCGTCAATTATTGAGGGAGTGCTGCACTGTCAGAGGGTCAGTACTGAGAGTGTGCTGCACTGTCGGAGGGTCAGAACTGAGGGAGTGCTGCACTGTCAAAGGGTCAGTACTGAGGGAGTGCTGCACTGTCAGAGGGTCAGTACTGAGGGAGCGCTGTACTGTCGAAGTGTCAGTACTGTGGGAGTGCTGCACTGTCAGAGGGTCTTTATTGAGTGAGTGCTGCTTTGTCAGAGGGTCAGTACTGAGCGATTGCTGCACTGTCAGAGGGTCAGTACTGAGGTAATGCTGCACTGTCGTTGGGTCAGTACTGAGGGAGTGCTGCACTCTCGGAGGGTCTGTACTAGAGGAGCGCTGCACTGTCAGAGGGTCAGTACTAAGGGAGTGCTGCAGTGTCGGAGAGGCAGTACTCAGGGAATGCTGCACTGTCAGGGGGTCATTATTGAGGTAGTGCTGCACTGTCGGTGGGGCAGTACTGAGGGAGTGCTGCAGTGTCGGAGAGGCAGTACTCAGGGAATGCTGCACTGTCAGGGGGTCAGTACTTAGGGAGTGCTGCACTGTCGGAGGGTCAGTACTGAGGGAGTGCTGCACTGTCAGTGGGTCAGTACTGAGAGAGTGCTGCACTGTCAGTGGGTCAGTACTGAGGGAGCGCTGCACTGTTAGAGGGTCAGTACTGAGTGAGTGCTGCACTGTTAGAGGGTCAGTACTGAGGGAATGCTGCACTGTCAGAGGGTCAGTACTGAAGGAGTGCTGCACTGTCAGAGGGTCAGTACTGAGGGAGTTCTGCACTGTCAGAGGGTCAGTACTGAGGGAGTGCTGCACTGTCAGAGGGTCAGTACTGAGGGAGTGCTGCACTGTCAGAGGGACAGTACTGACGGAGTGCTGCACTGTCGGAGGGTCAAGTATTGAGGGAGTGCTGCACTGTCAGAGGGTCAGTACTGAGGGAATGCTGCAGTGTCGGAGGGTCAGTACTGAGAGAGTGCTGCACTGTCAGAGGGTCAGTACTAAGGGAGTGCTGCACTGTCGGAGCGTCAATTATTGAGGGAGTGCTGCACTGTCAGAGGGTCAGTAATGAGAGAGTGCTGCACTGTCAGAGGGTCAGTACTGAGGGAGTGCTGCACTGTCAGAGGGTCAGTACTGAGGGAGCGCTGTACTGTCGAAGTGTCAGTACTGTGGGAGTGCTGCACTGTCGGAGGGTCAGGAGTGAGGGAGTGCTGCACTGTCAGATGGTCAGTACTGAGGTAATGCTGCACTGTCGTTTGGTCAGTACTGAGGGAGTGCTGCACTCTCGTAGGGTCTGTACTAGAGGAGTGCTGCACTGTCGGAGGGTCAGTACTGCGGGAGTGCTGCACTGTCAGCCGGTCAGTACTGAGGGAGTGCTGCACTGTCGGAGTGTCAGTACTGGGGGAGCGCTGCACTGTCAGAGGGTCAGTACTGATGTAATGCTGCACTGTCAGAGGGTCATTACTGACCGAGTGCTGCACTGTCGGAGGGTTAGTACTGAGGGATTGCTGCACTGTCAAAGGTTCAGTACTGAGGGAGTGCTGCACTGTCAGAGGGTCAGTACTGAGGGAGTGCTGCACTGTCAGAGGGTCAGTACTGAGGGAGTGCTGCACTGTCAGAAAGTCAGTACTGAGGGAGTGCTGCACTGTCAGAGGGTCAGTACTGACGGAGTGCTGCACTGTCAGAGGGTCAGTACTGTGGGAGTGCTGCACTGTCAGAGGGTCAGTACTGAGGGAGTGCTGCACTGTCAGAGGATCAGTACTGAGGGATTGCTGCAATGTCGGAGGGTCAGTACTGAGGGAGTGCTTCACTGTCAGAGGTTCAGTACTGAGGTAGTGCTGCACTGTTGTTGGGTCAGTACTGAGGGAGTGCTGCACTGTCGGAGGGTCAGTACTGAGGGAGCGCTGCACTGTCAGAGGGTCAGTACTGAGGGAGTGCTGCACTGTCAGAGGGTCAGTACTGAGGGAGTGCTGCACAGTCGGAGGGTCAGTAGTGAGGGAGTGCTGCACTGTCGTTGGGTCAGTACTGAGGGAGTGCTGCACTGTCAGAGGGTCAGTACTGAGGGAGCGCTGCACTGTCGGAGCGTCAGTACTGAGGGAGTGCTTCACTGTCAGAGGGTCAGTACTGAGGGAGTGCTGCACTGTCGTTGGGTCAGTACTGAGGGTGTGCTGCACTGCCAGAGGGTCAGTACTGAGAGAGTGCTGCACTGTCAGACAGTCAGAACTGAGGGAATGCTGCACTGTCAGATGGTCAGTACTGAGGGAGTGCTGCACTGTCAGAGGGTCAGTACTGAGGGAGTGCTGCACTGTCAGAGGGTCAGTACTGAGGGAGTGCTGCACTGTCAGAGGGTCATTACTGAGGGAGTGCTGCACTGTCAGAGGGTCAGTACTGAGGGAGTGCTGCACTGTTAGAGGGTCAGTACTGAGGGAGCGCTGCACTGTCAGAGGGTCAGTACTGAGGGAGCGCCGCACTGTCAGAGGGTCAGTACTGAGGGAGTGCTGCACTGTCAGATGGTCAGTACTGAGGGAATGCTGCACTGGCAGAGGGTCAGTACTGAGGGAGTGCTGCACTGTCAGATGGTCAGTACTGAGGGAATGCTGCACTGGCAGAGGGTCAGTACTGAGGGAGCGCTGCACTGTCAGAGGGTCAGTACTGAGGGAGTGCTGCACTGTCAGAGGGTCAGTACTGAGGGAGCGCTGCACTGTCAGAGGGTCAGTTTCTGATGGGAATGCTGCACTGTCAGAGGCTCATGCTCCCTAACACTCCTGCGCACACACACCACACACCCCCTCACTCACACTACACACCACACACACCCCTCACACACACACCACACACCCCCCTCACACACACCTTACCTTCACACACTACTCACACACACACTCACACACACTCACTAACCTCACACACACCTACACACCCCTCACACAGCACCTCTACACACCCACTCACACACACACACACATCACCCACTCACACACACACCACACACCACACTCACACACACACACACACACACCACATCCCCTCACATCACACACACCCCTCACACACACACCACACACCCCTCACACACACACCACACACCCCCTCACAGCTCACACCCACACACTCCCCTCACACACACCACACAACCCCTCACACACACACCCACACACCCCCCACACACCCCTCACACACACACACAGCACACTCCTCTCACACACACACCACACACCCCCTCACACACACACCACACACCTCCCCTCACACACACACCACATACCCCCTCACACACACACCACACACCCCTCCTCACACACACACCACACACCCCTCACACACACTCACACACACCACACCCCCTCACACACACAGCACACACCCCCTCACACACACACCACACACCCCCTCACGCATACACCACACACCCCCTCACTCACACTACACACCACACACCCCCTCACTCACACACACACCACACACACCCCCCCCTCACACGCACCTTACACACCCACTCACACACACACCACACACACCCCACTCACACACACACACACCTACCCCACCTCAAACACACACCCCCCCTCACACACACGACCACACACCCCCTCACACACACACACACACATCCCCTCACACACACACCCCCTCACACACACACCCACACACCCCCTCACACACACACCACACACCCCCTCACACTCACACCACACACCCCCTCACACACACACCACACCCCCCCTCACACTCACACCACACACCCCCTCACACACACACCACACAACCCCTCACACACACACCACACACCCCCCTTCACACACACACCACACACCCCCTCACACACACACAGCACACCCTCTCACACACACCCCACACACCCCCCCTCACACACACACCACATACCCCCACACACACACACCACACACCCCCCCTCACACACACACGCACACACCCCCCCCTCACACACACACCACACCACCCCCACACTCACACACCACACACCCCCTCACACACACACCACACACCACCCTCACACACACACCACACAGCCCCTCACACACACCACTCACCCCCTCACACACACACCACACACCCTCACACACACACCACACAACCCCTCACACACACCAAACCCCGCCCACACACACACACATCCCCTCACACACAAACCAAACACCCCCTCACACACACATCACACACCCCCTCACACACACTACCACACACCCTCACACATACACCACACACCCCCTCACACACACCACACACCCTCACACACACACATCCCCCCCCACACACACACACATCCCCTCACACACACACCACACACCCCCCTCACACACACACCACACACCCCCACTCACACACACCACACACCCCCTCACACACACACACCACACCCCCCCTCACACACACACCACAAACCCCCTCACACACACCACACACACCCCCTCACACACACACCCACACACACATACCACACACCCCCTCACACACACACACCCACACCCCAGCTCACACACACACACACCACATCACACAAACACCACACACCCCCTCACACACACACCACACACCCCCTCACACACACACACCACACCCCAGCTCACACACACACACACCACATCACACAAACACCACACACACCCCCTCACACACACACCACACACCCCCCTCACTCACACACACACACACATCCCCTCACACATGCACCACACACCGCCTCACTCACACTACAACACCACACACCCCCTCACTCACACACACACCACACACACCCTCACACACACACACACATCCCCTCACACATACACCACACCCCACCCTCACACACACACCACACACCACCCTCACACACACACCACACACACCCACTCACACACACACCACACACCCCCTCACACACACACCACACACCCCCCTCACACACACCACACACCCCCCTCACACACACACCCACACACCCTCACACACACACCACACACCCCCCTCACACACACACCACATCACACACACACCACACACCCCCTCACACACACACACCACAACACCCCCTCACACACACCACACACACCCCCTCACACACACACCACACACCCCCCTCACATACACCACACACCCCGCCCCACACACACACACATCCCCTCACACACACACCACACACCCCCCTCACACACACCACACACCCCCTCACACACACACCACACACCCTCACACACACACCCACACACACCCTCACACACACACCACACACCCCCTCACACACACACCACACACCCCCTCACACACACACCCACACACCCCCTCACACACACACCACACCCCACCTCACACACACACACACCACCTCACACACACACACACCACCTCACACACACACACCACACACCCCCTCACACACACACCACACACCCCCTCACACACACACCACACACCCCCTCACATACACACCACACACCCCCCTCACATACACACCACACACACCCACTCACACACCCAGCACACACCCCCCTCACACACCCACCACACACCCCTACACACACACACCACCACACAACCCCACACTCACACACCACACACCCCCTCACTCACACACCACACACCCCCTCACACACAGCTACCACATACCACCCCGCACACACACACCACACACCCCCCCTTCACACACACACACCACACACCCCCCACTCAAACACACACCACACGCACTGCCTCACACTCACACCAAACACCCCCCAACTCACACATACACCACACACCCCCACTCACACACACACATACCCATTCACACATACACCAAACACCCCCCAACTCACACACACACCACACACCCCCCTCACACACACCACACACCCCCTCACACACACACCACACCCCACCTCACACACACACACCACACACCCCCTCACACACACACACAACCACACACCCCCTCACACCACACACCACACACACCCCCTCACACACACAACACACACCCCCTCACACACACACACACCACACACCCCCCACACACACACACACCACACACCCCCTCACACACACACACCACACACCCCCTCACACACACACACACACCCCCTCACACACACACCACACACCCCCTCACACACACACCACACACCCCCTCACATACACACCACACACCCCTCACATACACACCACACACACCCACTCACACACCCAGCACACACCCCCTCACACACCCACCACACACCCCTACACACACACACCACACAACCCCACACTCACACACCACACACCCCCTCACTCACACACCACACACCCCCTCACACACACACCCACATACCACCCTCACACACCCCCCTCACACACACACACACCACACACCCCCCACTCAAACACACACTTCACACACACAATCACAACCCACACACCCCCCACTCAAACACACCAACACACCACACACCCCACTCAAACACACACCAC